>PVJL010004585.1:0-27500 GCA_004026885.1 Lyroderma lyra
ACACACACTCACACACTCACACTCACCCTCACACACTATTGTTATTCTTTACTCTTTCTCCAGCCTCCCCCTCTGTCTTCAGCTCCAACAAGAGTTTAATCACTATCGCGTGATTGGGCTCCATGGAGCCTGCCTGCTGGGTTCTGATCCCACAACCACCATTAACGAGTTATGTGACCTTGGGTTAGTTACTTAACCTCTCTGTATCCCTATTTCCTCATTTATAAATTGTAGTGATAAGACTGTCACCTACTTCATAGAGTATTATCCAAAGCAAATGACGAAAGCTCTTGGAATAGTGTCTGGGGGTTACCAGTAGGCTCCTGTCATGTCTGGCCTCTGTTTCCCCACCTGCCCCATTCTGCCTTAATGCGTTTGCCCTGGCTGTTCCTCCTGCCTACGGTGCTGCTTTGCATTCCATCCTTGGCCATCAGAATCCTACCTATCCTTCAAAGCCCAGCCCAAGTCACCTCATCTTGGTGGGCCTAACTGCCCCTCTCCTTGGCCCCCACTCTCTCCAAGGACTCAGCCCAAAGTCCACTTTACTTTTTATACATGTCCACCTCTCCCAAGAGGCTAGGAGCTCCTTTAAGGCAGACACTGAGTGGTACCCATTTTTGTGGCAGCCCAGCTATGAAGTGGGGAAAGCACAGAAGTTAGGCTTAGCCAGTCATCTATTCCAGGTGTTCCCACAGTAATGGTGTGAGGGTCACAGTAATGCCCCAACAATGCTCTAGGATCAAGCCCAGCTCTTGGCCTGATGCCCCTCTGCTCTTTAGCAAATCCTTCCCTTCTATGGACCTCAGTTTCCTTCTCTGTAAAATGGTGGTGGCAGTGGCGGTGGTGAGCAAGGAGGACTCGGACTCCCTGATCAGAGGTTTCCACCTGCTGCAACAGTGCCAGGTACGAGCCACAGAAGGAAGAAGGCTTATTTCTCACAAAACGAATCATGGGTGGCTGTGAGGACGCTTAGCCCAGGCGTCTCCTTGTAAATAAGAAATGCAGGATGATGAGGTTCCCCTCTTAACTCACCAATTAATTGATAACTCAGCCCAAGGGGGGGCAGGGCCGATGACCTCGAGACTGTTTGCTGGTAGCCCAGCCACTGTTGTCCCGTCTTCCAGCTAATCCCTTAACCTTCCTCACCGGCCCCTCTCCAGTCTCCGTATCTGTCCCCTGCCTGTCTTATCTGCATGGCTTCCTGCCCCCCACCCCAAACCCCAGACTATGTCCTGTCCCAGACTTTCCCACCGTTTACGGAGTCCCTCCACTCAAAGTGCCCTCCTTCACACTGTCCCCACTGACACACTCCCAGAGCTTCCTCAGGCCCAGCCTAGGGGCCCTGTCCCTGAAGAGTCTCCCCAGGCTCTCACATGCATGCACCTACAGCAAATGGTCTCCTCATCCTGGGTCCCTACAAGACCGCCCCGGTCTCTCCAGGGCACTTGGAGTTATTTATGGACTGGGCTTATCTTTTCTAGTCCAGAGGGCAGCTCCTCCAGGAAGGGGCTGGGTTTGACTCCTCTCTCCCCTGGCCTGCAGGGCCCCCAGCCCTGCACACAGCAGGCACTCCCTTCTGTTGGACCAGAGGGCGCCTCTCTCTCCCACCTACCCCTCCATTAATCATTTCTATCTAAAGGACTATCCTTCACATGTGCACAGCATCTGACAGTTTAGGAGGTTCTTTCAAGAGCCGCTTCTCATCTGATCTGAGTGAGAGGTACAGATGTTTACCCTCCTTTAACAGAGGAGGACACTGAGGCTCCCAGAGGCTGTGACATTTCCCCAAGGTCACCCACGTGGAGGTGGGGTCAGGACTGTTTGAGGACCTCCAGCTAGGATCAGGAGACTGACCAGGGAATGTAACATGGAGTAGGCCCGATGGGCAGGGCGCAGACCCTCTTGACTGCTTGCCTTGCCCACGCTCTTTTTCCCGTCTGCCCCTGGGGAGGTCTTGCGCAACCCTCAGCTGCACAGGACAGGGTAATTCCATCGCCCTCCACGCCCTGTCTCACTCCAGCTTCGCAACCCTCTGGGAGGTAACGACAATATTTTACAGAGGAGGGAAAGGCTTAAGAAGAGTGACTTCCCCATGACCCTCAAGCCAACTTCTGCTCCTGGTTCTGGGGAGGGCTTGCCCCATCCAGGGGGCCCCTTAACACCCCCCCCGTCGCCCCCAAGTTGCCCATCTCGGGGCCTGTCTGCGTGGACGCGGGGTCCCTACTTACAGCCACTTGATGCCATAGCACACACCGGTCTGGAGTGCCAGGGCGAACAGCAGCGCCTCGCAGACCTGCGATCGTGCCCTCATCGTCGTGCGGCGGGCGCGCCCGGGGGTCGCACCCTGGAAGAGCCGCGCCGAAGTGCCTCCGCGCTCAGGGCCACCGTCGCTCGTCCTCGCGCTGGCCTCCTGCAGCCGGAGAGAGCGGAGGCGGCGGGTTAAGGCGGCGCGCAGGGCGGGGGCCGCGGCGGGGGCGGGGGGGCGTTTTATTCAAATTACAAAGGGGGGTTCGCGGCCCGGGGGGGCCGAGCGTGCGGCGGACGTCGCCTCCCGCCCGGCGTAGCCTGAGACGCGGCTGGCGTCTGGCTCGAATTAGGTGCAGCCGGAGCGCGGCGAAGGGCGTGTCCACCTAGCACAGGCCCCTGGCCCGGCCACTCCTTTGTGCCACTCCGGCTGGGACCCCGGCTGCCGGCAGGAAGGGAAGGGGGCGACAGGTCCAGAGACACCAGAGAGATCAGGCAGAGAGACAGCGAGACGCAGAGACGCTCAGAGACTAAGTCCGAAGACGCCGAACAGAGGGAGAGACGGGGCTAGACACTGGGAGCTCTGGGTCCCGGGAAGGAGAGGGTGCCCGGGGGTCGCGGGTCGCGGCGGAGGCCTCTGCCGGCCAGAGAAGGGACAGATTCGGGCTTAGAGCCTGGGTTATCTCTGCAGTAGTAATTATTATATTGCGGCCCTGGTGATTTTCCGTCCCCACTGGGCCTCAGTGGACCCCCACTTTAAACCGCGGACACAATAGTGATTCAAATCGAGACGACTTTCACCTAACAGGACCGCATTTGCTCCTCGCAGCAAACCTGTAAAACAGGCACTACCACCGCCCCCATCTCACAGATGAGAAGCCCGGGGTCCAGAGATGTGCAACGGGGTTGTTCGGCCAGTGGGCACGAATCCATTCACCGTGTTCTACTCCCACGTCCACGCAGGTGTCCCGTGAGATCTCAGGCCATGACCACAAGGACAGAGGGACTTGCTCTGCGCATGTCTCTCAGTCTGTGAAGGGCAGGATGAGAAGTGCATGGCAAACGTCTTTGAACAGTGAGGGCTGTTCAGGAGGCCTGGTCCCCTAGTCCCTCCCGAGCCGTCCCGCTTCGGAGGGTGGGGGGGTGTCCCGGCCGGAGGCCAGGCGGGGCAGCCGGCTTTGGCTGAGCAGGGGAGCTCCGGGGGCCGGCGCGATGCCGCGTCCGGCCGCCAGGCGACGTCCTGGGGCCGCGAAGTAGCCGCTACCCCTCCCGGCCGCAGGCCGCACGAACGCTTTCTCAGGCTGTTTTTTTCTTCTCCTTTTCCCCGCTTTTCATTCTCGCCTCATTAACTCCCTTCCCAGCTTCTCCCAATTTTTCTAACACCTGGCGTTCGCCCGGAGACATGCACAGTCCGAGCCCCTCTCCCCCAGGGAGCGGACAAAGGGATTCCTTTCTAAGGCGTTTGGAGAGTTGGGAAATGAGGCACCCGCGTTAGTGCGGGGGCTCGGGCGGGAGCAGGCTGTGCGAGCGGGGGCAAGCTGGCCGCCGCCGCCAGCCTCGGCTTCCCCCTCTGCAACAACACGAGACCAGACTTCAGCACGCATCTCCCGAGATCGTTCCAGCCTCTCAGTAGTTCGCGGGTCTTCGCGCTCCCTTCTGCCGGAGTTTCCACTCTTGCCTATACCTGTGCCGTGTGCGCAGGTACGTGTGTGCCTTAAGCGCACACGCAGATCTGAAACGCCACTGTGTTCTGGAACCTTCCTGCATGACCCAGGGGAAGGCTGGGAGAAAACCCTGAATTACATTCGCTTTTCCCTTCGCAGTCTCCCGCTAGACGCCTGATACAGGCGCTGGCTACAAACACGCGAGTCAAGGCTGGGGTCTCGACGGGGTTCTCAGTGTCCAAACACTTTGTGTTACTAACCTGAAAGTGTACCACACTCCTGAGGACGTGAAAACTATCAGCTGGATGTGGTGGGGAGAGAAGGTCAAGCCTCTCTAGTCACTGTCTCGCCTCATCCCCACCCCTCCCAACGCGTGCGCAGCCTCCCCCCCCCACCACTACCGCCACGCGCCCAGCATTCCAGGCTGGGAAGGGCCAGAGAAGGGAAAAGGGCTGCACGCGGAGGGAGGACAGCAGACGCACAGCGTGGGGGTCCGTGTCCAGCCCAACTTCCCCAGAGAGAGGAGGGGCCGCCCGGGTCACACAGTGCATGGGGACGCAGGACTCCAGCCACTCCGGCTCTTTCTAAGATGCCTTGGTGATCCCGGGCTTCTCCCTCCGCCGCCCTAGCACGTCCGTGGGGGAATGCAGTGCCTGGCCTAGGCCTCTGGGTGCTGACAGATTATTCCCGTCCAGCGTAAGAGCGCCCGGGACAGCCGCGCCGGCCGCTGGGTCACCCTTCGCCTGCGTGCCGCGGGTCAGGGCGAACTCGCCTCCCGGAGCCCCCGGCCCACCAGGGGGCGCTAAGTCGGGGTCGTGGTAGAATCGGCGGCTCACTAAAGTGCTGTGGGACTTTGGGCAAGTCCCCTCCTCTTCCTGGGTCCCAGTGTTCCTGTCTGGACATGGGATGAGGTGCAGTGTAAATGCCCTGTAGGTGTTGGTTGACCCAAAGGCACCCATTTACAGTGGACGGCCGCAACTGCCCGACCCCTTGCTTCGGTCCTGACGTTGAGCCTCACTTGGGGCAAGGCGAGTAGTGGGCCCGCGTCGAAGCGCTGAGTCTTTGGAAAGACAAGCGATCCCTTCCTAACCCCTCTGGGGATAAGGTCCAAGGCTCCCCGCTTGCTGCGGGCGAGAAGGGATCGTCTGGGCTGTGCAAACGCTGGGCACCGCTAGCCGAGTGGCCGCAACCCCGCTCCAACAGGTGGTTATAAGACTTGGCTTTAGAAGCCCTTGGAAACCCGGCTGCTCGAGTGGCCGCCCCTCTGGGCCAAGCCGGGGGGGGGGACAAGCCAAGCCTCCCCTACCCGACGAGCCCGCGTTGGGCCGAGAGCTGGTGCCGCGCTCCGGGGCAGGGTGTTCACGCCGCGCAAACGGTCGGCGCCCGCCGGGCCTGCAGCCTCCAGCTGCGCAGCTCGCAGGGCCGACCTCGCGAGCCGAGGACGCCTAGCCTCAACTTCAAGGTTACTTGCGACGAGGAGCGAGGCCGAGCCCGGAACCCGGCTTTGACCTCAGCGTCTCGGGTCTTGCGAGATGTGTCTGCTCCCATGCAGACGACGCGCCTGGTCACCCGCGAGACGGGTTATTTTGGAATGACAAGAGTGGGGTTGGGGAACTCGGGGTACCTCCGACTACCACTCTGAGCCTGACCCTGAGCGCGTAAGAAACAGGAGGACCATGGAGGCACCTCAGCGCCGGGAGGTGGGTGGTGTGGCGCTTGTACGTGAGCTCAGCCAGATGTTCGGGGCGGCTCCAGATGTGCCTCGCTGCGGGGACAGGACTCTCCTCCTCCCCCACCCCCGCTGGAGCTCAGGTCCGTAAACAAAGTCGGTTCTGCCCCCTCCCCGCCGCTTCTGGAGCCGGTCTCAAAGAGAGGCGTTCGCCCCCACCTTCCAATGTGGTAGGAGCGGCTGTGGTTCTCTGCCTTCTGCCGCCCTGTCCAGTCCCGCCACATACCCAGTGCCTCAGGACCCGAGTCTCCCGTCCTCGGGATGGCTCGGGCATGACCTCATTCGCGGATCCACTGGGAGGGAGGGGGTCTGATGCGGGGCACAGGGCCAGGAAAGCTCGCGGACGGCTGCAGGCGCCCCACAGCCCACCTTCATCACTCACCCGCAAATATCCCGCGTCCTGTCCCCGCAGCGGCGCTTCGCAAGGGGAGTTCCTCGGAGTCCCGCGGGAAGTGGGGAGGAGGGTTTAGTGTGCTTACCCCGTAGTAAGTGCCTGACGGAGTCGCGCCGCTCCCCTCCGACTCGGCCGCCCCACGCCCTAGCAGGTCCCTGAACAGCACCCGCCCGCGGCCCGCGGTCACTGCTCACCTCCTGGGGCGCTCAGCGGCCAGGCGTCCCGAGTGCCCTGCTGCTCCCGCTCGCGGGCGAGCGCGGCCCCCCGCGGCCCCGAGCGCTCTCGGAGCTGGGCAGGCGGCGAGGGCGCCCTCTTCGCAAAGCAGCAGGAGAAGGACGCCCGGGATCCTGGCGAGCGGAGGGGTCGGCTCTCGCAGGGACTGTGGAGAGGACTCAGGCTGACGCTGGGCTTTTCTCTGCTCCCGCAGCCTAGGCTCGCCCGCGCGCCCCAGCTCCTGGCCGGCACCGTCTCCAGCGCGCGCCGCCCAAGCTGCTTTATACGGCGCGGCAGCCGCTTTGATCCGCCCACGTCAGCGCGCCGAAACCCCACGGGGTGGCTCCCGCGGGGGACGGGGGCGGGTCTCCGCGGGTGCCACGGACCCGCGGTGCCGGCAGCGCAGAGGACTCCCCACCCTGTTCAGAAAGCGGGGGCTTACTAATTACTATGGCTTGTAGTTTACAAGCGTGCCTGCTGCGCTCCTACGGCGTGCCTGCGCCGCCACGGGCCCAGGTACGGCCGGATTCCAAACCTCGCAGCGAGCGGGGCAGGGAACCGTACCCCATCTGGTTTTACAGAGAAGGAAGCCAAGGCTCAGAGGAAAAGTCGCACTTAGGTCTCATTTGGAGCACGGGTAGGCATCACTGGGGGTTCGTCCTGCAGCTCGGCTACTCCAGGCGTCGGGGGTCCGAGAGCTGCGTTGGCGTCGCAGTCAGTCCTTCGCGGGATCGTCTTTCCAGGCCTCTGATTCCAGTAACTGGAAAAGGGATCTACATCCTGAGCTCTCTACGGAGAAAGGAGGTGCAAGGGCTCTGCGCTGTAAACCTTAGGTACCACGGAGGCAGGCGTCCCAGCCCCTGGGGTGACTGTTGAGGAGGCTTCTGGGCACCTTACCCCCACACCCACCCCGTCCTCGGGGCCACCGGCCGAGGACTGGGTTTCAAAAGCTAAAGGGAACTACAGAGGTGTTTCCTGCGCCCTGTAAACCTGAGGCTGGTGCTGTTTCTGGGACTAGTTAGGTGAGTGTCCATCCCCCTAACTCCTCACCTTGGCCTTCCCGGCTGAGGAAGGCCCACCTCCCTTCCCTCTTGTAACTGCTGGGTCGGGTGCTCAGGTTTCCATGGCTTAGGACTTCTTCCCAGGTCAGGGGCCTCAATCCCAAGGACAATCTAGTTCTTTAGTGGAAGGAGTAAAGCCCCTTAGTGAAAAGGGGCTAGTCTCAAGTCCCCCAAATCACCTGGTACTCTTTTCCCCATTCTTTGCAGTTGCCCATGAAGTGGCACCCATAGGCTGCCCCAACCTGGGTACAGGTACCTCCATGTACAACAGGCACACCTGCACCCACAGAGCCCACTGCAGGCTTTCAGCCATACAAGTACTCTCCCCAGGTGGACAGTCAGTCCCCCTTGCACACAGATCTGGGACATATCATCCTACAAATGGTAACAGACACACTCAGGAGATATTTGTGCACACCATACGCTCACACACACACTAAGGAGCACATTTGAGTGAAATAGGCATACATATCTTCAAGATGAGGCCAAGCACATGACTGCCCCCCAAGTGGTTCATACACAAGCACATATGTGCTTCCAGGCACACACAGCTTCTAAGGGTGCAATACCAACTGCACATATACTCCTGTACACAGTCTCACAGGAATGTCCTTGTGAACACATGCTGGATCACCCCCATCTTCTCTCCCAGAACACTAGGGTCATGAAAGCCACAAGAATCCAGAGGTTATAAAGGCTGTGGGCTTTGAATGGGGCATCTAAGAAAGGATGGGTCGGACAAGTTTGCTGTACCTAAGAGGCTGGAAACAAAGGCCTCCAAGAGTCAAGCAGGTCCTTAGCTCTTCCACCCTAAGGCACTCTGGCCACCATAGCCAGAGGCATTCCCGGTGGCCTTTCTGTCCAATTGGAATGCACCGTCCTCTAGGTCTAGCCCTGGGAAGCTAAATCAGTTGCACCCACACATTTGCATAAGCAGTCCTTCAGCCAGAAACCTCCTGTGGCTCCCAGCTAGAGTAGACATGGAAAGCAAGTTGGAGTCACACAGTCTTGGGTTCCAATACTGATTTTGCCCAATTTTATTTTTAGCTGTGTGATCTTGAGCAAGTTGCTTAAACTCTCTGAAGCCTTAGTTTCCTTATCCATAAAATGGGAATAATACAATCCCATCAGATCCTCTATGTTCTCCAAGATGGGAATTAGTATCTGCATTTCATAGATGTGGGAGTGGAGACTCAAAAGTGGGGAGGAGCTGGCAAGTATTGGAGGTGACATTTGAACCCAGATCTTTCTGGCTCCAAGTGCATAGTAGCTGGTGCTCCAATGGAAACAGGCGGGAGAGTAGTGACTTCCCATCGTCCTGAGAGACGCTGAGGGAAGCAGGAGACGTCAGTACTCCTGAAATCCAGCGCTGACCCCTCCTGGTCCCTTCCAGCTACTCGCTCTGTCTCCAGAATCAAGACCCAGGCAGTGAGGGCCGGAATACCCTGCCCTGGGCAGGGAGGAGGGCATGAAGAGTAATGGTAAAACCTTAGACTGAGAGTCGAGGGACACCTGGGGCAAGGAAGGGTGTGCCCCTCCCTGTACCCCAGTTCACCCCATTTGTATAAGGGGGAGGACTTTACTACCACAGATATTCTGGGTTGCCCTGAGACACCTGTGAAAAGAATCTTTTTCATCTCTAGAACCAAGTGACCTTCCCTCTTCCCTCTTCCTCCTCCTTCCCTCTGTCCAGGGTCTCCTCAGGGGCTGTTGTGTGTCAAGCCCATGCTGTCCACCTGGGCTGCAAGCTCCCCTTCAGAGGGCGGAGGCTCTGACCTGGGCAGGGGGCGTGTCCTTGGCTGCTGCTGCTGCTGCGGATATTAATACAGTTTCCTTCTCCTCGGTCACCCTGGTGATCCCGGTTATCACATCACCCCAGGGTGCTGGGGACTTCCTATTAGGGGGTTTCTCAGCCCCTTGCCTGACTGCTGTGGGTCAGGGGCACACACCTTTCCAACCCCCACCCCTGCACACAGCCTGCCCAGGGGGCCACTCAGGCTGAAGAGACATGAGGTAGGGGAAGCCACAGTTCCATTTGCTGTGTTGAACTCCATTGACCCCTCCACCCACTTCAGCCTCCTTCCCTTGGACCTTGGTGGAGGTGGGTGGGGGTGAGTCAGCTGTTTCCAGGAGCCCTGGATGGGTGGATGGGTGGATGGGTGACTGGCTACAATCCTTAGCATCGTCAGTAGTTTGCTGTTTGATAACAGATACTTGTTTTGCCCTCTTTGACCCCCCAGTCACCCCATTTATAACCTCCAAGGGCTTTCTTGCTTCAGAATGCAGGTCTTCGGTCCCCTTGACTTTTACCTGTGTCATAGGTAATGCAAACATGGTAGACACAATGAGACTGAAGGGTGCTGTTTCCAGTACCAGGGTGCTTTGTAATAAGGTCTTCCTGGGGAGACAGGTGAGCATCAGGTCTGGGCAGAGCTTTGCCCAGGTGTCCTCTGACCTAGGGGTTAGTGTGCCCCACGAGGCCAGAGCTTCCACTCAAGAGGAGAGAGGGATCAAATGGCAGCAGGCATGTCATTGGAGCACCTCTGCCTGGGTCTCAGACTCTCCTCCTTCACTTACCTGCATGACCCTGGGCAAGCCACCCAGCCTCTGTGATCTTTGGTTTCATTATCTGCAAAATAAAAAAAAACCATTAACCACTCCCTCCCAAGGTTACTGAGAGATAACATTGAAGGAAAGAAGTAATATTGTTGACCAAACACCTACTGTGTGCCTGGCCATTTCTGTACCTGTGGGCAGGACAGGCCTTGCTCTGTAGATGAGCACTGGAGCCCAGGCCTATCTGGTGATTTTTGCAAGATCGCATCATCCACAAGTGCTTGAGGCTGGCTGCAAACCCAGTGCTCTGGGCTGCTGGGCTATGTTCTCATCTTTCTCAGTTCCCTTGGGGAAGCACTTATTGTTTTACAAAGCTCAGGGAGCAGGCTAGGGGGCCTGGGTCAGCCAAGAGGTTCCTTTCCTGGGTGCACATAACAAAATGTCACTCATAGTGTCTACTGAGGACACCACTTCTGAAAGGCTGCTTTTGACTCTCAATTGTTTAATTGTGGTGATGGCTGCTCAGAGACAATGTTTGTGTTTCTGAGACCTCTTTCAACTTCAAAGGAGAAACCCAACGCCAAGTCACTTACATGTAAGAGAAGCCTATTGGCTCATGCAGCTGGAGGAGAAAGTGGGGTGGCTGGTGACTTGAAGGGAGAGCTGTACTCACCAGGGCTTTAGGGCTGGTGCTCATTTCTGCTTCTTGCTGCTTTCTTTCAGCTGATGTGAACTTCACTGCTTCCCCTTGGTGTGCCACCAATGGCCCTAGTTCAGAATTCCAGGCAAATGAGAACTTCTGTCTCCCTGGATCAGTCTCAGGGAAGGCAGCTGATCGACCTGCTTGAGTCACATGCTGTTCTTATGATTGACAGCTATTATTACCATGGGGAGGGACCCTGGGAATGGCCGGGGGACAGTGCCTGTCATTAGAATGATATGAATGGGAAGCAGTGGACCACTGGGGCACTTGTGTCAAGGTTGGCAGTTCCTTCTCCAGTTGGGCTTCCACTTCTGATATGATAGTCAGTGTTTCTGCACCTGGGTCTCACCCTGCACACACACTGGGCCAGAGATCCACCATGCCCAGTGCCCCCATTGCACACAGAGAGAAACTGAGGCTGAGAGATGAGAGAAATTTGTCACTGATCTGAACTCTTTCTAGGAAGGCCAGTGAGGTAGCTTCTTAATGACACCAATTTCTTGCATCCCAGGACACACACAGCCCTTTGGAATGTGACTGCATTCAGAGGTGAAGTCTATTTCCCCACCTCTAGATCTGGGCTGGTCTTGTGACTTGCTTGGACCAATGCATGTGATACGTGAAGCTGTACTCGTTCTGAAGCCCAGGCCCTTGCAGCTTTTACTCTCACCTGCTTGGAGCCCAGCCCAGCTGCATATCAAAAGCCCAGGTTGAACTACTAAATAATAAAAAGCCAGTGCAGAGAGAGGCCCTGAGGCCAAATTAAGAGAAGCTTCACTGGCCCAGCTGGCCCAGCAGAACCCAGGCCTGGCTGACCCACCAGTCAAATGCAGCCACGTGACCAAGTCCAGTGAGATCAGAAGAGCTTCCCAGTCAACCAGTACATTTTGTCGTGGTTTGTTGCTTAGTAAGAGATACCGGAAGTAGCCAGGCTTAAGTAATGAAAAAAGCTAAAAATGTGCATTTGTCTAAGGTCATTTCAGAATTTCAGAGTCTGGCCATTCACCCTGTCATATCCCTAAAGTTCTGGCCACCGGAGCCCCTGTAAATGTCTTTGCTGCTCTGGGAGCAGCATATGGTCAGCAACTGGCTGTCTCACCCGTGTTGCATCCCTGGTCCTCCATCAGGGCCAGCGTACAGTGGTTGCTCCAAAGTTGCCGAATGAGTGAGTATCCTCACCCAGTCTCTGCTTACACACTACCAGAAAAGGGAGCTCTCGCCCTCCAGGACAGCCCCTTCTATTATGAGATGGTTCTGCCTGGGAGAAGGTCCTCCTCCATCTAGAGTAGAGGTCTATGACTCCCCCAGTGGCCATGGCTCTCTTCCTGGGCTCCCTCTTCTATATGATATGACAGCCTTGGTTGGGTACATCGCAATGGTTCCTGGCATCTGCAAAGCAGCATAGCCTTCCTTAGTAGCAAGTCCATGCCCATGGAATGCTGGCCACAACTATAATCTTAGGAGAAGTGTTTCCATCACGGCCTAAAACAAGCATGGGTTCTGGGATCGCAGTTTGGGGTTTCAAACCCAACCCCACCTTTGTATGGCTTTGGAAAAGACTGAGCCTCAGTCTTCTCATCTGGAAGATAGGAATAGTGAGGTTTACCACCCAGAGTTGCTATGGGGCTTAAAGATATATGTAAAAGGCTCTGCATGTAATCAGCCCTTGATAAAGGTTAGTTCCTTTTCTGCCAGGTACATAAACAGTTCCAGATGGTGAGGTCATTTGCACTTAGCATTCATGTTTATATAAATAATGTGCAGGTGGGGGAGGAGTCGTCAGGTGGCCGGGGACAGGGAAGGCCACTCCCAGCAGCAGGAACAGCTTAAGCAAAGACAAGAGGGAGAAGTTTGGTTTTAGGAAAGGGTCAGTGTGGGGCTCGGTGCTGCTGGCATCAAGGGCAATGGGAGGGAAAATGGCTGGGAAGGAGGACAGGCCCATGCCAAGGAGGACCCTGAATGCTAAGCCAAGGAGCGTGGGCTTTGCTGAGAGGGACATGGAGGAGGTCTGAAGCCAGAAGGATGAGGTTGGCTGTGGGATGCAAGTCTGAGCAGATCTGGGGGTAGGTTGGGAGGGGAGGAGAGAGGGAGTTCCTGGGAACCTGAGAGGGGAAAGTTGGGACCGGAGCAGCAGCGGCTTAGACCCAGCGTGGGGAGGAAGGCCGCTCAGTGGGCGCAGCCATCACAGGAAGCAGGGCTCCTGACCCTCTGGCATAGTACCTCCACTCTGACCTTCAGGCTAGGCCCTGTTGGGAAGAGCACCTTTTCTGCCTTTTCCGTCTAGGAACAGGCTGTGGGGAAGGCCAGAGGAGAAGACCCAGGCCAGATCTGCAGCCAGAGGGAGGCAGGATAGTCCAGAGGGGGAACTAACCTCAGCCATTTATCTGACAGGAACTCAGAGAAGGCCCTCTCCAGGTCTGCTTGCTCATTTTGGGAACCATCCTGGCCCCTGAGCTGAGCTGTACAATTTTCTAAGCTCTGCCTCATTATAGGCTCCTTTGAGACTCAACTGCCTTGGGAAGGAGGCAGAGATGATTAGTCCTATATTTAAGATGGGGAGACCTAGGCCCAGAAAGAGGTATATGGCAGAACGGGACTGGAATAGAGACCTCCTGCCTCCCACTTGCATCCTAGCCTCTTTCCACAGCACCGAGGGGCTGGGCAAGACATTCTCACTTACCTGCTCTGAATAAGGAGTGAGGGGAGCCAGAGAGAGGTTGACAGGCATCAGCAGACAACATTTAACTCAAACTGACAATTTAATTGTGAAAATGTGGATGAGGTACAGTATGTGTAAGGAAATCCAGACGGTCCTGGCCCCTGGGGAATCTCAACCAGCACCCCAGTTGCTGGGGAAACAGAGAGGGTTGGGGATGATGTCATTAGACTCTGAGGCTGAGGTATGGGGGATGGGCTGCCAAGCCACCTTGTTGGGGCCAGATGGAGCTGTGAGCCTGCCACAGGCTCTCATCCTCATAGTTAACTCCTTCCCTTACACGTGGGGCAAAAGGGAGCTCCAGAGCTGGGTGGTGACTTGCCCAAGATCACACAGGAGTTCAGTGACTGAGCTCCCCTCATTTAACTGACCGTGTCTGTTCATCTAGCAGGCTGCAGACACCTTAAACACAGGGCCAGGTCAGAGTCATCTGTGAGTCTTGTTCCCAGTACAAGACCTTGCAAAGAGCAGAGCTCAACTCTGCAGCAAAGGCTGCTTGATCCTTTTATAAAATGAGCCTTCTTTGAAAGGTGACACTTGTTGAGTTCACTGTAGCCTTAGCTGAAGAGGAGCCCTAAGCAGTCATCGCTGAATCTAGAAAAGGCAGGTCACAAGGCCAAGGTCACCAGCAGAGTGGGATGTTGGTGGGCTGACCCTGACTCATGCCCCACAGGTATGACACCGTATTATACAATCCTCACCCAGGGAGGAGTGGTTCCTCTCACTGCCACCCTCTCAGGAACCTGGGCCCTGGGAAGCCACATTGTCAGAAGCATTTACTTAGAATCCCCAGTTCCTCCTAACCAGAACATCGACCCACCTAAAGCGTCAATAGTGATGACAATAACCGCCCTTAGCACAGCCCCTAACTTGTGCCATTCTCTGGGCTGTCACTCAGTGCTCCTGTCTAATATTTACAACTCTATGGTCTGGGAGTGTCCAGAAAACGGGGCAGAGGGGCAGGGGTGGGGGACGTGCCCACCTGTACATATCCAGAAAGTGAAGCTGGGACTTACACCCCAGGCCCCTCTAGATATCTTCCTTGGCTCTTAGATTATCCCACAGTGGCCCCTAGGGGAGCGGGTGACTGAGTTTTTTCCTGCCCAGTCTCCCTCCCACTTCTGATGGTACCTTTCCCCTTCCATCATCCCCCACTTTTTGAGGTTCTGGTGGGGCTGCCAATCACAGAGTCCAGTACCCCACTAGAAGGCCTAGACTTTTGGAGAATTCCATCTTCCTAGTCACATTCCACTTTGGAATGCAAGTTCTAAAGGTTTACTCCCCAGAGCTTCCTGCAGCCATATTTGCTGCCAGGTGAGAAAGACCAGGGAATAAGGAAGGAAGAAAAGAAACAGGCAGGGAGCTGGGGGAGGCCATTTGAGCCCCAGTGCACAGGCTTGTCCCTCCCAGTTATGTGGGCCAGTGAGTGCCTGTCCCTTGGACTCACTGGAATTGGGTCTCCATCTAGTCTCTTACTCAACTAGAGCTCTCCTATTACCTCTGTAATGTGCCAAGTCCTGTGCTATTGCTACCAGAGATACGAGACTAATAAACATTCTTGTCCTCCAGTAACTAACGATCTGGGCCAGGGAGAGAGGGGCAGATATAGTGCTGGGTTCTCGCCTTGCTTTTTTCCAGACTTCCTATGTGATCCTTCTCCTCTCAGGTTATAATTTTCCCATCTTTATCATGGGGTGTGTGTGGGGGGGCAGGGGTTGGGATCAATACTCTGCAAGATCCCCTCTAGATTTATACTGTTTTTTTAAAGAAAAAATTCGAGATATAATTTACATACCATTAAGTATACAGTGCAGCAGTTTTTAGTATATTCACAAATTTGTGCAACCATCACTTTTTATTTTCCGAGCATTTCCATCACCCCAAAAAGAAATCCATACCTATCACTTCCCATTCCCTTTACTGCCTCAGCCCCTAGTAACTGCTAATTTCCTTTTTGTCTCTATGGATTTTTCTATTCTGGATACTTCAAGTTCATGTTCAAGTTCATCCATGTTGTAGCATCTATCAGTACTTTTTCATTTCTTCTTATAACGGTATAACATTCTATCGTATAGATATATTCCATGTGTTTATCCATTTATCAGTTGATAGACATTTGGGTTGTTTCCACTTTTTGGCTGTTATAAATAATGCTGCCATAAATATTCATGTACAAGTTTCATATGAAATACATGCTTGCGATTTGCTTGAGGAGTAGAATTACTGGATCATATGTGGTAACTCTATATAACTTTGGGGGAATTGTCAAACTGTCTTCCACAGTGACTGTACCATTTTACATTTATAACAGTAATGTATGAAGATTCCAGTTTTCCATATCCTTACCAGCACTTGCTATTTTCTGTCTTTTAAAAATGTTTTTGACCATCTTAGAGGGTGTCTAGGATGGTACTCATTGTGGTTTTGATTTGCATTACCCTAGTGACTCATGATGTTGAGCATCTTTTCATGTGCTTGTTGGCATTTGTATATTTTTTTTGAAGAAATGGTTATTCAAATCTTTTGCCCATTAAAAATGGGTTATCTGTTTTTTTGTTGTTGAGTTGTAGGAGTTCTTTATATACCAGGGGTGCCAAAAAAAATGTACACATATTTTAAGAGATGTTTACTGTGTATTACATGAATACTGATGGTGACCAGTGACCACTTAGAGCACCTCTTGTAATTGCAGACGTCAAAAGTGACTTGTATTCATCTTTTGTTATCAGTATATGTTGAGTATTACAATTTTAATACAGTTTTTTTTCCTTTCTTAAAATGTGTATACATTTTTTTGGCACCCTCTGTATATTCAATACTAAGATACAACATTCTTACCAGATATATTAATTGCAAATATTTTCTCCCATTATATGGGTTACCTTTTCACTTTCTTGATAATGTGCTCTGAAGCACAAAGTTTTAAATTTTTATGAAGTCTAATTTCTCTATTTTTTTTTTCCTTTGGTTGCTTATACTTTTGGTATCAAATCTAAGAAATCATGATCTTATCCAAGGCTATAAAAATTTTTACCTATATTTTCTTCTAAGAGTTTTCCTGTGAGTTTTAGCTCTTACATGTAGGTCTTGGATCCCTTCTGACTTAATCTTTGTATATGTATGAGGTAGTGGTCCAACTTCATTCTTTTGCATGTGAATAGCTAGTTGTCCCAGTGTCATTTATCACAAAGGCTATTCTTTCTCCATTGAATTATCTTGGCTCCCTTGTCAAAAATCACTTGACCACAAATGTATGGGTTTATCCACATTGAAAATGACATCCATGAAGTAAGTCACAGTAGGGTCCAAGTAGTCACAATTACATGACAGGTAGTGTGGCAGGGAGAGGAGAATAAATGAAAAATTTAAAGTTCCACAGACCAGTGTTTCAATTCCAGGTCCACCGCAAGCTCAGGCAAGTTATTTTATTTTGTTTTTTAAAAAATAGCACAGTATATTACACTGAATACATTCTCGCTGTAAAAAATACCAACATCTGGATGTCCCTGAGCCTCTGGTTCCTCCTCTAAGCCCCAGACCTGGTGTAAGGCCTAAAATGAGAGAGAGGGAGCAGAAAGGTGTTTCAGATGGGGTGAGGGCCATAAGCAATGGCTCAGGGCTGGAAAGTGCAGGGTGTGTTGAGGGGGGACAGTGAAAAGTCTGTAGCCAGGGGGTGATATTGAAAGGCTGCCTCACTTGTCCTTCAGTTGATGAAAACCACAGAAGACGCTAGTGCCTGCATCACAGTGAAGCTCAGAAGACAACTCCCACGTCCCCCTCGGGAGCCCTCTGACATCCAGCCACGCCTCCCAGTCACAGGGCTCAGGGCTGGCAGTGAGCAGGCTGCACACGCACAAGCACATGTTGTGACGCTGTCACTCCACAGTCGGGGTGTGGTGGGCTGTGACAAGAGAGCAAGGTGGCTGGGGTCTAATTAGAGGGCTTTTTTTTCTCGCTTTGTAGTTAAGTGAGCAAAACACACAGGTCAGAGAGAAGAAAGTGCAAAGGAAGGGAAGATCAAACTACTATTTGTTGAGCACCCATTGTTTCCCCGGCAGCACTTGGTGAATTTCATCTCAGCTCACACCACCCAGAGAAACAGGAGTTAGCAGGATCGGACCATTTCACAGAACCTACAATTGGCTCAGGAGGATACATTTGCCCATGATCACACAGGCAGTAGCACGTGACAGAGTTAGGATTCCATCTATCCTAAAAACTTGCTTTTCTCATAATGACAAGTGACCCTAGAGCAAAGAGAGAAAAAGAGAAGTGGGCAAGATAGAGAGGAACCCAACAGAGGGAGAGAGTCACACGGGGAGGCAAATAAAGCGACAAACGTTTTAAAAACAAGAGTGGAAAGAGCGTGAGGGCGCGGCGAAGGCCTGGAGCCAGTCCTCGGGGAGTAGCCGAGGGCGGGGACGGCCGGAAACCGGATTATGGAACCTGGAGCCAAGAACCATGCTTGGCCTGCGACCTGGCGGAAAAGCTCTCACCTCCAGATATTAGAGAGGAGGAAGCTGGCATGGGGGAGCAGGGTCTGCCTGGGAGGAGGAGAGTGGGACCGGATGGCCAGGGGCTGCCAAGCAGGGCTCTTCATACATCATCCAGCTCAAATAACCACGGCGGCTGCTCAGGCGGGCAGACCCTGGCTCCTGGACCATGCAGAACAGCAGGCTTGAAGGCTGGGAGGGAGGAAGAAATAATCAGGCCTTCCTGGAATACTGGTTGTTCTTAGGACAAACCCCTTAATGTGACCTGTAAAAAGGGTGGCTGTACAGTTTATTATTCAAACGGGGACACTCAAAAGTGAGCAGGGACAACAGGTGTAAGATACGTAAGGCCCTGCGTGGTTCGGCCTGGCCTGCTCCTGCTGCCGCTGCCCCCAGCTCTCTGCTCTTCACCCACGTTGGCCTTCCCCTGCAGTCAGGTAGGGCCGTCGCCCAAACCTCTCCCCGCCTTCCTACCACCCCTCCCTCATATCTCATCTCAAGTCATACAGTATTATTGTTAGGCCATTCAGTACATCTTGTGCTTTTCCTTCACTGCATGAATTGCAACCACAATGGTGAAAAATTCTTAATCCTGTGTTTGATCATTTTAAAGTCTATCTCCTTTCCTAAGGGCAGGGCTGGGTCTCACTTGCCTACTGTCATATCCTGAACACCTAGCCAATGGCCCCAATGCAGAAATAATTATCTCCCTCTGTAGGGCCCCATAGTTGTGGGCCACCCTTGAGTTTTTTGGTTCTTTCCTGTAAAGAAAAGAAAGGAATGAGCTAGTCCTAAAGAAAATAACCTTCTTGGTGCAGTGTGCACTTCTGATCTCTTCCCCAAGTCTCTGCACTAGTCTGCTCTACTCACTGGTACACCACAGCTCCTAGAACAGTCTCTATACTCGCTGTGGGCCTGAAGGAGGGGTTCCAGTTGGCCTTACTGGTGAGTGACTGCGATGTGAGTATCATTGTGGTGGATCACAGAAAGTCTAAACTGGAAGGAACTGAGATACATGAGATAACATGTAAATGCTGAGTCCAGGCCCTGGGATATTGGCGATACAACAAATACTACTGTTCCTTCTTTTAAAGATCATCTTGTCCAGCCAACCACCTTTTTTCTTTTTTTAATTTTTTAAAGTGTACCATTCAGTGAGTTTTAGTATATTCACCAAGTTGTACAACCATCACTACTACCTAATTCCAGAACATTTTTATCACCCCGAAAAGAAAAACCACACCCAATAGCAGTCATGCTTCCTTTTTCCTTACTCTCAGCCCCTGGCAACCACCAGATACCTTATGTTAAAGACAGGGAAACTGAGGCCCAGAGAGGGCAGTGCCTTATCTAATGTCACATTGTCAATCAGTGGCAGAGCTGGGACTTGAGCCCAGACCTCCTGACCCCCACGTCTTCTCAGTCAGGCAGCAAATCTGAGCTCTCTCAGCCGTTCTCTGGTGCCTGACATGAGAGTTCATTAGCAAAGGACTGTTAAATGGAGTCTAACAGGTAAGATGAGACTGTACCATCTGTGGTTCTGCCCTTAGCTGTTCAGAGCCTGCCCCTGCCCAGAGTGTTTTGAGGCACAGAAGACACACACATTTCCAACTTGCACCCTGCTTCCTACCATAGCCATTGACCTTTCATAGCTGGGGATGACCTTCCTTCCAGTGACCACATGGCCTCCGCTCACCGCCTTCAGCACCCCCCAAAGGCCCCTTCCACCCCATTTATAAGTGCAAACAAGCCCCTCCCTGCTGGCACTCATTCCTCCCTGCAGGTGGGTTTTTTCCTCCATGGCACTTACCACCACCCATGGGACATACTGCATCCTTCACTTCTTTGTCTGGTTACTGTCTGTCTTCCCCTACTAGAATGTCAGCTTGTAAGGGCAGGGATTTGCTCACTGCTATACCCCAGCTCCTAGAATAGTGCTTGCCTGTTACATAGAAGGTGTTTCATAAATGTTGGTTGAATGAATGCATGACTAAATGAATGGTTAGCCATTATTACATTTTATTCTAATCATCAGTAGTCAGGGGAGGAGTTTTTATCCCTGTTTCAAGGAGGTATCTTAGTCCCTTCAGGCTGCTATAACAAAATACCATAGATTGGGTGGCTTAAACAACAGACGTTCGTTCCTCACAGTTCTGGAGGCTGAGAAGTCCAAGATCAAGGTGCTGGCAGGCCAGCTTGCAGACAGCCACCTTCTCACTGTGTGCTCCCACGACCTCTTTGTATACTCACACAGAGAGGGAGAGAGCTCTAGTCTCTCTTCCTCTTCTTATAAAAACATTAATCGCATCGAGGGGACCCCACCCTCATGACCCATTTGAACCTAATCACCTCCCAAAAGCTCCACCCCCAAATACCATCACAATGGAGGGTAGGGCTTCATCACATGAATTTGGTGGGGGAACATCCAGTCAGTAACAGGTAGCAAGCTGAGGCCCAGAGAGGTCATCTGGGAACCAGAGGCAGGCCATCATTGCCCCCTACCCCTGCTCCTGTCAGAGGAACCTGGAATAGACAGGGTCAAGGTGAGCACGAGGAAGCCGGGGCCAGACTGCCTGTGTTTGCCATTGTTTTCAGGACCCCAAAAGCAGAGTCAGCCTATGAATCCAACCTCTACTCCTTCCTGCAGTAATTTAGCAGCTTTCACATTCCATGCCTTAGCCAAAATGGAAAAAGAAAGAATAGAAAAAAGGCAGTACTATTTTTTAAAATGGCCTTAGCTCTGTGAGCTCCAACGTGGAAATTGCTGTTGATGATGTCATGGGCCCCGCGGCCCTCTGGGCAATGTTACTGACACTTCGTACGGTGGGCTGGGCCCAGGGTCCACATACTGCTCTTGCCAGACCTACGTGAGCCCTCGGGCAGGCAGTGGCTCCATCCACAAGCCTGGGCCAGACCCCTGAGCCAGGATGGAGCCAGGCACTGGGCGGGAGGGGGCACCCATGAGTAAATAGCTCAATAGCGCACCCTCTCTGTGTCGTGCAGAGGCCTTCAAGGCTACTTCCCACGAGGTCTATGGCAGCCCTGAGACGCAGAGGGCAAGTACTCTGATTGGTGCCTTTCCATGGGCACCAGAGCATAGAGTAGTGTGGTGCCCTGACCATGGTCATATAGCTAAGGAGTGATGGCCTTGGGGACCACGAACCCTGCCATAGGGTTCTAAATTCTTTGGTCCACTTAAGAGGGGACATGGTCCTTGCCTATCATTTGGTAAAGTCCAAGTCCTCATTTTAAAGCAGAAGAAACTGAGAGGGCAGGGACTGGCCCAAAGTCACACAGTCGATCCACAGACCAGGCTGGATGTGGGCTCCAGACTCCTGGCCAGAAGACTTTCCTGTATTTGAACAGTTCCATTTGGGCGGAAGCTCTGCTGTTCCAGAGGAGACGCCAGGCCTTTCCAGAACCTGGTCTAAGGCTGGCTTCCAGGGTCTGCTGTCAAGCCTCATTCCTCAGGGAATAGCTGTTGGACAAAGAAGCGAGCTATTGATTATGGCTGGGGCTGGGGGAGTGTGCCTGAGGCCAGGGAGAGGGAAGGGATGGGGACGGGCGGTGGAAGTTTCTCTGAGAAACAAACCAAAGGTATATTTACTTTTGCTTTTGCTTATTTCTATTTTGTAATTTTTTTGAAGTTATATAATTCATTTTTTAATATTTAAAAGTGATTAACTATTTATCTGGGACTTGTCTGGGAATCCAGGTTGTCTCCATCCTGACTGGCCGTGTGAACTCGGGCAGATCCCCACCTCTCTTGGGGACTTTCTTAGAAATGCCTGTAATAAGGTTGACCCGTTAGAAGTGATTGAATTGAAAGACTCCCTGGCTCAGGACACAGCTCTCTGGCCTGGTCATCACAGATGTTCACCATCCAAAGAAAGACACAGCAACCCAGCAGTGAGGCATCCAGAGAAAAGCCAAGGTTCAGAGAAGACCACTTTGGCTGTGTGCACGTCCAACACTGTCCAGAAGGAAAGAACTGTTGTCTGAGGGACATGTGCATCCCAGTCCCCACAGAGGGCCTCTCTGCTCTGAGTGGAGATGGCTCCTCAGGCTTCACAAAGGTCTGGATCAACAACCCTCTGCACTAGCCCTTCTGGTCCCTCTGCTTAGATTCCAGGCCCATCAGGCAATAGCTTCCCAGAGACTCAGCTCCCAGGAGGGAAGGAGAGTGGGGAGGGGACAAGAGCACTCCTGTCAGTGGAAAGGGAGATTGGCTGGTGTCCATTATAATACTGTTGGGAGAAGCCATCGACCCTGAGTGACAAGGTTGGGACCAGCCTGTCTGACCTCTCTAGGTGTCTTGAGAAAGGTCAATGTCAGGATAGGCCAGATGAGGGACAGACTCCAGGTTGGTCAATCACCCAGGACCTGTCACCCAGTGAAAGGATTAAAGGATTTTAATATGACTACAGTGTTTAGAACCGGGCCTGCTATAAGATAAGGACTCAGTAACATTTGCTAAGTGAAAGTTATCTGTGGCCTGTCTGGCTAGCAGAGTAGAGTGAGGGTTCTAGAAAGGGGAGAGTGTCTTGATCCCAGCCATCTGCCCATCTGGGCCCCTGTCTCTGGGAGGGACACTCTCTTCCACCTACGAGCACTGAGAGGGCACCTAGCCTACTATTCTGAAATGTGGTGCCACTTTGTAGTCTTCTCCTCCCAGCTTCTCGCCGATATTCAGGCATGAGGGAGAGATCATGGCTCTCCATTCCTGAATTATATCCCCACCCACCAGTACTAGGCTAAACCTCAGAGAATCCTAGGTCACGCTGGGGCCCAACAATGTCAGGACGGGAAGGCCTTCAGAGTGCACCTTGCTTGCCCCTCCTCCAATGCACACATGGGGAAACCAAGGCCCAAAGAGGGAAAGAGACTCCCACCCATCCCCCAGCTCTAGTTTGCATAGCCACATGGCTGGGCTGGAGCTGGCCCAGGCCCCTTGCTTTCTCCCAACCTCCTCTGCTCCTGGGGGTTCCCAGAGGCGGCTTTGGGAGACTGTTTCCCCCCCTTTTGTGGCCACACCTCACCTGGTCTTTGTTTGCTCCATCCTCTGTGGCTCTGTCTGGAATAATTCTCACCAAGCAGGGTCAGCCCCCCAGGAGCAGGCAGCTAACGAGCTTCAGACGTCCAGGCCAAACTGCCTCGGGGCAGGCGGATGCTCAGATGCTCTCGCTGATTGCGGATGTCTGGCCAGTGGTGGTGGCGCAGAGAAAACACCTTTCTCTTCACACGTTACTTCACTCCCAACTTGTATGCAGCAGGTGCCAGTGTTTCATTCCAGAAACCCTGGTCAGGGCTGATATGGAAAAAGGCAGGAAAAGCTGGAGGACAAATACATTTTGATCATTTGGGAACTTCTTTCAAACCTTTTTTGGGTCTGGAGCTAGTCTTTCTACTAAGGTAGTAACACGGAGGGGAAAGAGAGGGAGGCAAGTCACTTATTTATGGCTAGCTCTGTGCACTCTCTGAGCTGGGTACAAATGTCGTCTTCTCCAACCCTCGCAGGAACCCTGCAAGGTTAGAACTGTCATCATACACTTTACAGATAAGAAAAAGGAGGTTCAGAGAGGTGAGACAATTTGTCCAAGGTCACACAGCCCCTGAGTGGTCAGACTCAGATTCTAGTTCACTTCTGCTAGAGCCCACACTCTACTCTACAGCAAACTGGGAAGTTTTCAGATGACCCAGATGGTTTATTGCGATTTCAAAGCTGTGTGAATGATGAGGAACTGCAGGCTCCCCTGGGGTTTCAGACACTGAGCCTGCCTTTTAGCTGACCCACTCCTCGATCTTAACAAGCAGACTTCACATTTGCAAAATGGGGATCATCATCTCAAATTTAGGTGAAGTAATACTGATGGCCACCATGACATCTTCAGCCATGCCTGAAACACATTGTGGGAACCAGTCCGTCTGCTGGAGGCTTTGCATTGGTTTAGCTGTTAAGAACTTGAATTCTAGAGTTCTGTCACTTATAGCCGTGTGACCATGGGCAGGTTACTTTACCTCTCTGTGATTTCATTTGCTCATCTGTGCAATGGGGATAATGTTAGTTCCTATCTCACAGACTTATGAGGTTAAATCAGTCATATGGGTAAAGGGCTTAGAAGGATGCCCGCCACAGGGTACATACTCATCACACCCGTTAGCTGCTATCAGGCGCACCCTGTGAAGACAGGTGTTGCAATTATCCCTTAAGTACAGATGTGGGAGCTGAGGTGACATGGTACAGTGATTCTCGGACTCAGTGCGTGTCACAATCACCGGGAGAGGTCATTAAAATGTGGAGGCCTCAGTCCACTCCTAATGTTTCTGTTCAGTGAGTCTGAGCTGGGTCTGAGAATTTACATTTCTAGCACATTCCCAGGTGAGGCTGCTGCTGCTGGTCTGGTGACCACACTTTGAGAATCAGTGCTCTAGTAGACCTGAGTGTGTCCCCTTGTTTGGCTGGGACCAGCTAGGACCAGTAATAGCAGAAGCTCAATAAATAATTTGGCATGCGAGTGAGTGAGCGATTACAGAGAGCAGAAAGGGTGTTGGACCAGGATCCCAGGTTTCTAGCTCCAAAATTGCTCCCAACTCCCTGTGGAACTTGACCACATGTCCTTCCCTTGTGCCTTGGCTTCCTCCTCCATAAAATGGGTGACGATAACCCTTCCTCACAGAGCTCTATGAGGGTGACACAGGGCACACACTGATACCCAAAGCATGAATGATGAGCTGGTCTTGGTCGAAGGTGTCAGACCCCAGGTACTCGCTGCCATCCTTCACTGTTGCCCCTCTCTTCTCCCGGCACCAAGGGCCATAGTTCATCCCCTTCACTTCTTTCTCAAACCTCAGTTGAGAAGATCAAGGCCACACTGTCCCCCACGCCCCATGGCACTCCGCAGAGGGCAGTGTGTTTGCTGTGGCCACAGGCTACATAAAGGGGCCTGTGTTCGGCCGCTCACCTCCCACTGTGTGCCCAGTGGTTTTCTATTTCAGTTGCTGTAAAAATATCACCTTTGATCTCAGCTTGTGGCTCTTAAAAAAAAGAAGAAACCACCAACAGGCTGGGTTTTCATCCTCCCTGCCCTCCTCCCTCTCACCTTGGCTCCCTGCTCTCCTCCCCTCCTTCTCCCGGCTCATCCTCTCCTCCCCAGAGCACCAGCTCCCTAGCTGGATGGAGCCCCTGAGGAATCAGCTGATTGCTCTGTGTGCCTCGCCCAGGTCCCCACAAAGTCTGTCTGCTGAGGGACTGGGTAAATGATGGTGACGGTGTGTGAGGCAACTGCCCTCTCCCCTCCCCGCTCTCTCCTTGCCCCTTCCCCTCTGCTCCAATGGCCAAGAATCTCCAAGATTCCCTGCTTGGCCAGCTTCGGTCACTTCTCCAGCTGCCGTCAAGCACCTGGTATCAGTAACAGCCCTGCATCTGTAAGTCTTGGGTCTTCCCCACAGTACAGTGAGAACAGCTAGCAGAGCCTAAATATATCACACCATCTACTCAGACAGCCCAGTCAGCAGCCCAGGCTTGCCTGTAATAGTGGCCTTCAGCCCTGACAGGTATAATATCCTACCTCCCGGCTCAGCAGGAACAAAGATCCCCTTCCACTGCACCTCTCCCCCTCCCGATATACCCTTGCCCCTTTCTTCAAACTCTGGGGAGATGCACCCACAGCGCACCCACCCCTGGCTGTCTCTCGTGCTCTGGCCTTCCTAAGACATTCTTAGGCATACTCACTCCACACTGAGGCCTCCTAGCCAGAAGCCCTTTTGATTGGAAAATTGCCTTCTCAATTACTGGGCCCCTCCTGCCTTGCCACCCCTCTGTCTCATGAGGTCCTCTCCAAGGGTCCCAGCTCTGACAGGAGGGGCTAGAAAATTCCCGTCAGAAGTTTCGTGGTTGACAAGCATTTTGTGCCAATTGAGAAGGCAAACAAGACTTGAACCTCTGAGTCATACCAGGCTTTGAGCTATTGTACCATTTTTTGTTTTTTTGTTTTTTGTTTTGTTTGTTTGTTTCAGCTTTTAGAGACAAAAATCTTGTGAACAAACACTTCTCCACAGGTTATCTGTGCCTGGAGCTATGCTCAGGGCCCTTCTGCCATCCCAGCTAGTGGAGACACAGGTGTGTGCAGGGGTCAGGCAACCAGGATGACAGGGAGTGCAGGAGCTGGGGCACCAGAGGCCCTGACCCAGCTCAGGTCTGCCTTGAGGAGGTGGTGCTGGAGCAGAAAGTACAAGGCTGGGAATGTACAGGAAGCTGGGTGCATCCTTGCTAGAATGGGCAGCTTTGAATGGAACCACTGCCTGGGGTATTCAAGGTGGAGTGAGGAGGGCCTGCTGAGTGGTAAGCAGGGAGAGGTCAGGGCTCAGAAAGCCCAGAGTGGCAGGTAAAGAGCTTCATCGTTATTCCCAGAACTATGGGGAGCCCCTGCAGGATGTGAAGCAAGTGTGAGCTGGTCTCCATGAAGAAGGTCTTTCTGGGAGTGTGGAGGCCCTGGGCAGAGGAGGTGAGGTCCTGGGTGTGTGTCCAGGCCACAGCCTTGTTTAGCAGCAACCACAGCAAGTCCTGGCCCAGACTGAGGTCCTGCAGACCTGCCCACAGCCCTGGGCTAGGCAGAGGGCACAGGCAGTGTGGTAGCCACTGGGCAGGGGGTTCGGGATGCAGGCCTGACTCATCAGTGTCCCCAGGGCCCAGCCCAGGGCCGGGCAGAGCGGGTGCCAGTTAACATGTATTGTGGAGTCAAAGGACCTTTACAACTGCTTTCAGCAGACCGACTGGAGGTATTTCTTCCTGCCTGCACATCCTCAGACCTGGGTATAAGGAAATGTGAGCCTCCCACAAGCAATTGAAGATGCAGGGCAGATGTAAGGGGTTTGGAGGCCCCTAGGAAAAGTCCCTCCAGATGTTTGCTGTCTCAGTTTCCTCATCTGGAAGTCAGGGTGGGTGTGTGAGGAATGCCAAGCAATTGAAATTGGCTGAAACTGGCTGAATCACTGGTAGCTAGTGTGTTGGGGGCTAGCACACCCACTAACCTTTTGCTCTCCCCAGGGCATGTGTGCGATGGTGGGGACATCCCAGCTCCTCCTCCCTCTCTCTCTTCTGCAGTGACAGAGGGCGGGTCTTGTTACCCCCACTTCACCAGACGGGCAGCCCGAACACACTGGCTGTATTTTCTAGGGGCAAATGGCGCAGGGGCCCAGGGAGTTCCCTCTGGTCTCTCTGGGTGGGTCTAGCATCCTTGCTGCCCACAGAGGCCTCTCTGGAACCCTGGCCTGCGACCACAGGGAAGAGGGGAGGGAAGAGGGGCCAAGCACCTCACCGGGCGGGCTGGAACCAGAGTTGGCTAGTGTTGCCCAGTTCCGGGTCTAAACGAAGGAATCCACACATCTGACCCCGCCCTGACCGCAACTTCTGATCAGAGCCTTGAGACTCCGTTATCTTCCCATATGGCCAGACGTCCGGGAACTCCAGGACCCCAGCTGCACAGTAATGCCCATGATGATGCAGACGGTGCTGGTGAGACCCGCACGTTAGGGAGCGCCGTCCCGGGCTCAGCGAGGATCCCTGCTGCTGTGGCCCTGCCCCGCTGCCCCAGCCCTGGAGAGCAGGCCTGCCGAGGTCCAGCCCCAGCTCCGCGGTCCTGTTTAAACCCGCAGTTCCGCGTCTGCAGGCACCTACATTGCCCCAGTGCAGGGCGGACTAAGGACTTCGTCTTCGCGACCTGACCCA
>PVJL010004585.1:30000-43375 GCA_004026885.1 Lyroderma lyra
GAGCCCCTGGAAGGCAGAATGTGTGACAAATTACTCTCTGGGTCCTCTATGCCAGGCTAAATGCTTGGGGAAAGTTTGCTGCAATCACTGAGTGAAAGAGAGAATGGGAACTGGGAAAGACTTTGGAAGAAAAAAATGAGACAGACCTGGGTTCACATGCAGCCTCTGTCACTGTGTGTCTTTGGGCCAATCTCTGCCTCTCTCTGAACCTCAGCTCTCTCTTTATAAAAATGGGGATCATGATCCCTGCCTCCCTCACAGCCCTGCAGGGAAGGTTGGGGTGAAGATGGGTATGATAGCTACATCCTTACAAAGCTGGCCACTGTATGTCCTTGGGCAAGACAGGGTGCTCTCTGGGATCTTTCCCTTTCTGATGCCCCAGATGCCTAAGTTTCCTTCTGGCTCCACCCCTGCCTTTAGCACATTAAAGCTTGGTGTTGAGGAGCTCAGTCTTCCCAGTGCCTCAACCCACAGAGGTCCTGACAGGCCCAGGCCTCTCCAGCTGGCCAGCCTAGGTCAGGGACTTCCTGGGAGTCCACAGGCTCCAGACTTCCTGGAGCCAGGAAGGGAGGGCCTGGAGATGGGTGAGGCCTGGAGCCCCACAGAGGCTACTGCTGTCCTACCAACCCACACAGGAGGGGGAGGTCAAAGGGGCATCCCCTCAGGCAAATCTGGGCAGGAGCTCTCAGACACAAAGGCCCCAGCTGAGGGGTCAAGGACAAAGCTCTGACCTGCCTCAGCACCCTGCTACACCCCTGACTTTCTGCTGGATGACTGCGATTTTTCTCCTCTTTAGGGTAGGTACCATTAGGAGATAATGATAGATGTCACTACTGTTCTACCACTGCCCAGCTCAGGCCACACCATCTCTCCCCTGAACTACACGGATGGCCACCTCACTGACCTCCTGACTTTTAAATAGTTCCTTTGGGTACGTGTGGCTAAGTAGCCACCAGTGCCCTCCACCTAAGATGAAGACAGAGCCTTGAGCCTGACCTTCAGGCTGCCAGAGCTGGGCGCAGGCTGCGATTACACTATCACTATCAAGTCGACTCCAGACAGCCCGGACACCAAGGGATCGTGTTGCCTCCAGCCACCCCGCCCTGCCCCTGCCTTCTCCCCCACCTCCTGCACCTAGCAGAAGGGAAGGAACCAGTGGAGGAAGGAGGGGAGGTGCTGCCGCTCCAATGACTGAGCTTACCTCCCCAGGGCCCGTAGGGAGCCACCACCCTGGCCCAGGCTGGCCCTTTTCTAAACCCCGACTCTGAGAGTCTCCTCAGGGCAGAGTCTCAGGGATGAAGAACCCCCTTCCGGGCACTTGCCAGGCTGCACACAGAAATACAACGGACTTTCACTGCAGGACCCAGCCCCGGAAATGAAAAGCCGCTTTAGTTCATTCCCAATGGCAGGTTTCTTCTGCCCTGAGCAATGGGGCTCCCCCTTACCCCACATCCCCCCAGCCCATGAACAGCAGGGTTGTCTGTCCCCGTGTTTACAATAACTTCTGCGGGGGCTTCGACACTGGCTGCCTTGGAGCTGGATTTCAAGACTAAGGTTCACTTCCCAGCCCCTTTGTTATCAACTGGGTGACCTTGAATAAGTCACACAGAGCCAGTTTCCTCATCTATAAAAAGAGTCTAGAAAGTGGCTGTCCCACAGGGAGGGTGGGGGAGGGGGAGAAGAAGTGCAGGAGGAAGTGTCTTCCAGGGGTCACACAACCTCTCTGCCCGTCGTCGCGCAGCCGAGGCCCAGGCCTGCTCCTGCCTGTCCCGGCTCAGTGAACCGGCCCTTCTCCTCCGCTCTCCCCGACAGGCCGATGCCAGCCCGGAGCACGTGAGCCTCCGAGGGTCCTCACTCCATGTGGCCGTGGGGCTACCCTCCAGGGGCTGTTGGGTCGTTGGTGGGTGGAACATGGTAAAATCTCACACTTGAAAGCTGTGGATGTCTGGTGGGCGTAGGTGCCCCTACTCCAGTTTCCCCTGCTGTAGCCTCTGCCCAGGTCCGGACTCTTCCAAGCAGCTTCCCAGACACCCTGGCCCATTCCCATTCCACCCTACCCAGCCCTCAACCTTGACTTATATTTTAGGGGTCATCCTTCAGGGCTGTCCTCTGCCTGCAGCATCCCTTGCTCCCCGGGCTGTGAGCCAAGTGAGGTCCCTGGGCTATTTTTTGTTGGTATGTGGGTAGCTCCCTGGCTGGGAATCGAACCCAGGCCGCAGCGACAGCGCCAGCGCCGAAGCCTTAGCCACTGCACCACCAGGGAGCTCCTCCCTGGGCTTTTAGATGCTGTCCTCCCAGAAGCACTGAGGCGCCCCTGCCAGGACGCCCTGATTCCTCCTAAGACTTTACAATTCTGTGTCCAGTTCCAGGAGTGGGTGGATTGGGTGACAAGAATGAGGGCTTTTCGAAAGCCAGCCCTACATGAAGCTGCCTTCAGCGTAGGATAGAGAGTATCCCAAAAGGGTAGACACCTTTGTCCCCAAATATCATCACTTTATTGCTCACACTTCCTAATTTACCTTCATTAAATCACTTCTTTGTTCAGATATTGAACGCCTCTGATAAAATGAAAATCTAGACTTTCTAGACTTCTCGTGAAATATCAGTTGAGTGGTATCTTCACTGATTAAGGCTTAAAGGTTAAAGGGATAAATCCAGTTGTTTTCAATTTTTATTTATTTATTTATTTATTTATTTATTTATTTATGAAGCTGTGAACCCTTTAATCAAACAATTTATTGAACGGAGCTTCTTTGGTCCAGGAGAGAGGCATTTGCTGAAGTCCCCAGCATCAGTGGTGGGCTCAGAGGGGCTCCAAGGGGGGATGGCACCAGAGCAGCCCTTAAAGGGTACGTAGGGTTTTCCAGGGGGAGATGTGAAGAGGGTATTCCAGGTGGATGGACTTGGCCAAAAACATGGTGGGGACTGGAGGGGCAGGTGGGCTGATGAGAGAGACAGGTCTGTGGGGAGGGGATCCAGAGTACCTGTGGGCTGGGGAGGGGACTGGGCTGCATCAAGTTCTAGTGAGTCCAACTTCTCTCCAGGCTGGAGAGGGTGGGGGTGGGGCATGTCCTAGAGACATGGGGGTCTCTACCATCAAAGCATGTCCAGTCTAACAAACCTGAATCCACACGGGGTGGTCAGGGCTCTGATGGGGGCATGGGGTGAAGCACAGGAGCTGGCGGACACTGAGTCAGGACAGGGGATCCTGACTAGCGGGGGCGTGGGGGTCAGGGAAGGCTGCCTGGAGGAGTTACACATTGCCCATGCTGCATCTTAGAGCAGGTGTCAGCACCTTGAGGAGAGTACTCAGCCAGAGGGGCCGGCATGGGCAGAGGCTGTGTGTACTCTCCCAAGGGAGGTTCAAAGCAGAGGAATATGCCACCCTGCCCTGCCCTCTGCCAGCCAGTCCCTTGTGCTGCTGGGCTTCCTCCCTCTACTTCCTCTCACCCTCCAAGTCTCAAACCTCACCCCTTCCAGTTCATCCTTGACCTCTCTGGGACCCCACGTCTGAAACAGCTGAGTTCCAGGCCCTGCCCAGCTCCTCCCTCCACAGTGTCCCTGGCTCTCAGGTGAAGTCCAGACTTCCCATGGGTGGGGGCAACGGATCAAAGCCCGCATGACCCCAGGTGTGCCAAGCTCTCCAGCCTCCAAGAGGCAAAGGAAAGCAAGGCCTGGGGCGTGGGGGGGCCAGCTACCTCCTCCGGACGGGGCAGGTGGAACTTCCTGAGATAAGGGTTGCCAACAATGAGGGGCTGTGTGGTTCAGCCTGTCTCCCGGCCAGAGGAAATGAGTGGCCTCCGCACCATTAATCCGCTGAGGCCTGTAGCACCCTCTCGAAGGGTGACCTGAGTTGGGAGTAAGACGTTCCCAGCCCCCACCCACTGTCCCAGGCAGAGAGGCTGGGCTTGTCACTCCAGGCCTGCCTCTTTCAGGGACCATACATCTAACTAAGCAGGGGAGTAGGGGTAGGGGCAGAAAGAGGGGGCCACTCAGGTTGGGGAAGCCAGGCCTACTTGGCTGCATGACTGAGCCAACCCTCTGTGGACCCCCTGCTCCTCCCTGACCCCTGGACTCCTTCTTTTTTGGCTTTTCTGGGGGACTGAGGACACTACATGCCTGTAATTATCTTTCTGCCCCTCTCAACACAAGGCCTCAGGATGCAAGCTTTGCCCTAATACAAGGGATACAATGGTGGGATCTTAGGCAGCAAGCAAGGCTGCTAGTGGAGGTGTTTGGGCTTCGTGGACTGTCACATCCCCTGTAACTAAAGTCAGTGGAGAGAACACACGGCCTTGTACTGTCTGGGCCTCAGTATTCCCCTCTGCACCGTGAAGGGATGGGACCCAGTGATCATCCTGTGGAGGATAAGCTGCTATGGCCAATGATAGAAGCAGGTCACTAGATCCATGGAGTTCTCATAGGTCCCTCTGCCCCATCCACCTTAGCCACTGGCCAGCTGTGAGAATCTGAGCAGATCCCTTCCTGCCTTGGAGCTGTGGTCTTCTTGTCCATAACATAGGACCCCTGGCCAGCCAGCTCACAGTTCTGTGACAATGGGTGTGTGGGGAAGGGTCACTGTCTCTGAAGTGTCCTGGTTCAGGATTGTCATCCAGTGCCCTGTCTCTAGGCCCAGAGTCCTCCCTTCTCTGCTCCCTCCCCTCCCCATTTCCCACCTCTCACTCTTGTTCCCACCTCTTGGATGGCCACCCTCAGGGAAAGAGATCAAGATTCCCAATCCAGGAAACATCCAAAACAATAGACAGAACCCATGGAGGCCAGTCCACTCATTGTTCAGAAGGGGAAACTGAGGAAGCAGAGGCTGAGAGTTACCCAAAGCCACACAACTGGCAGATGGTGGAGAACAGTGTGGAATGCAGATATGCCTCTCACACACCCCAGGCTCTGGAATTTTAGGGCTGGAAGGGCCGTAGGGGCTCAGGTTGTCCAAATTCTCTTTGTTCAGAAGGTGACACTGAAGCTTCAAAAAGAGGAAAGCCGAACCCAGTCACCTATGAGCAGTCCAGAATCCTGACCCTCCAGCTGCAGGACCCCTTCTGGTCCCAGCGCTCTAATGGCCCGTCTGGGTTGGAGCAGCCCCTCCTGGCCCCTCACCCCCACCCCACCCACCACGTGAGAGAACAATGTCTTAGAGAACAAAATGGAAAACAAGAACCAAAGGTATTGCTGTGAGCCCTTTCCCTACCATCCGGATAGTTCTGCTCAGGTCAGCCCATCTACAGGGCCCCCGTCTCCATCACTCACTGCTTCTCCTCCCTCCCAAGGGTCCTTTCTCCTAGAACGAGGGAATGAGGAGGATGAAGCAGGTGGCGTTGTCCCGGGGGCTTACCTGAGTCCTGGGGTCCTTGAAACACATGAGGCCTGAGGCTCAGCTGGAGGGAAGCAGGAGGCCTGCTGAGGGGATGGGGCTAGCGCAAGTAGGAAGTGGGGTGGGGAAGCAACTCGAATGTGTTTCCATGGGAATGGAAAGGGAGAGTACCAAGGAGGGAATGTGGGGTGGAGAGGGGGCCGGCAGGAGGGGAGAGTGGGCCGCGGCACCCAGGGATTGGATGTAGGAAGTCTCTTCCACCTGCAGACCAGGAGGATGGGAGCAAGAATGGGAACCAACGTTGGTAAGTTTGGGCGACAGGGAGTTAGGGCACATTCCCTGTGAAGCAAAAAGGTCCTGTCTGATGAAAGTGGAGTACTTTGAGGGGGAAAGTCCTGCTGCTGAGAGGACAGGGAGAGTAAGCTGACCAGGGCATATAGAAATGTTACCACTGAGGACCCAACACAGGCGGCCCCAGACCTGCAACAACCCACCACACTGGTCACAGCTGACACTTAGCTAGTGACTCAGGCAGCCTGACTCCAGAGTCAGCTCTTAACCATTACATTCTCTTTGTCATTTAACAGCTGCTAGTACATAGAGACAACTTAGAAAGTGCCAGGCTCTGCCCCAATACTTTTACGGCTGTTAACTTGTTTAATTAAGCCTTGTAACAACCCTATGAGGCAGGTATAATTGATTATATACACGGATACGCATGGATACACTTGAATACACAGACACAAACTGACACACATGGACACACACACAGAGGCACACAGACAGACAGGCACAGGTATACAGACAGGCACAGGTTCACATCCAACCTGAGCGATCATGTGGTGGGGCAGGGGTGGGGAGCGGCCCATGATTGAAAGACTCCCCCCAGCCCTCCAGCTCTCAGCCATTCTTTACACACACACACACACACACACACACACACACACACACACCCCAATTCTGCAGCAGGCACAACAACCCTCTGGTCTGCGGCTCCCTTGGACTAAAGATTCTGACGATTCTTTGTTAATGATTTTCAGACTATTCTCCCTTGTCCCCCAAAACCCTGGCACATCTTTTCTGTGGGAGTTAAGAGGACTGAGAAATCCAGGTCCCAGGCCCATATGTTGGAGGATTCCAGGTCCTCACCTCCAGGGTAAGACACTTTGTGTTAGTTCCTCTCCCCACGCCCCCTGATACTTCACCTGCAGCCCAAGCTCTCCTGGGATGGGCCCCCAGAGCTGGGTGTGGGCAGCTGGAGCAAAGAAGGCTCCCCCAGCATTTGCCTGGGGTGACTGGGGATTCCTAGTGGACTCCAAGTTCATTATCCCTGGGCAATGCCCAGAGACTCGCCAGGAGAAAGGGGGCCTCTGCAGCTGTTGCCTGCCTCTAATCATGCCTTGTTACCTCATGGAGTTCCTTCCTCCCCTTCTTGGCCCCCAGAGATCATTGGGGCTGTCTCCCTCCCCACCCCCAGGCTGCCCAATTGCACAGAGTAGAACTGCTTTCAGAGGACAGCCCTCCCCCCTGTATACAGGTTCTATCATATTTACATTTTTTCCTGCCCTGTATCCAGATGCAGTCCCTGCCCACCACCCATCAAGCCACCCACCCATTCACCCATCTCCTCGTTGTACCCATCCATCCATTCACTCATCTACCTGTCATACCCATCCATCCATTCACTCACTCACCTACCCATCGTATCCGTCCTGCCTTCATCCAGCATCTATAAGAGAGTGCATTACTAAGTGTCAGAGTAAGTGGCATAGACCTAAAAACCCTGCCCTGAAGTCCCCCTCACAGGACTGGTGAGGTTCAAATGAGCTAATGGTCGTGAGCATTCTGTGTAAGCCATGAGGATCTGTGCCATGGGACAGGCTTGTCATTCATTTCTAGAGCAGGGAGCACTGTGAGGCAAGTACCTCGAAAGCTGGAAGCCCTGATGCCTTCTGGGAATTAAAAGATTCTGTCTAGAGAGGTGAGGAGGGCAGGGTGTTGGGGTGAGGCTGGAGGCGAAGGCAGCCTGGGCAGTGAGGGCTGTGTGGGGGCTGGGTGAAGGAACGTCAGCCCTGTTCTGTGGACGTTGGGGGGCAAAGAAAAGGTTTCCAGTGGGGAGTTATAGGACCAGGTCGGCGTGGCAGCTGGTGTGGACGGCCCTGCTATCTCCATCCGGAATGCAGAGGCCTTCAAAGGAAAAGAAATTGAGGAAGTGGGGGCGGCCGAGCCCCATCAGTGGGAGGAGAAGGAGCTCTGGTGCCCGCTTCAGAGTTGGAGTCTAAAGCCATAGCCAGAGGTTAGGCTGGAAACATCTAGAAGATCCACAAACTTGGGGAATGGTCCTTTCCCCTGCCGGGGCCCATGGAGCATCCCGACACAGGAGGAGCCTCTGCGCTGGTCTTTTTTTTTTTTTTTTTTTTAACTAAAATTTTCAATGATTGTAATGACTTCAAGCATGACTGGATCCAGAGCCTCAAAAGAGGTCATCGGTCTCTTGCGTGCTGCTTTCCCTGCTTGGGCTCCGGAATTCTCGACCACTTCACACACGGGCAGCACCACGCTCAGGCGGTGAGGCCAGCAGCAGGGAAATGCCAGCGGAGTGGCTCCACTGGCTCCCTCTGCAGCCAGGGCCTGGGGTGCTCTGACCGCTCGGGTCTGGGTACAGGACCCACCACTTTAAGGCCCTAACAGTCGGCCCATGGGCTAAGTGGTATTTTCAGAAGAAGGGGGAAAGGAAGACATAAACACCAACTGTCCCCAAGTCATTTCACTTTGTGTGTCACATTCCTCTGAAAGCCAATTACTCAGATCTTCTTCCCAACGAGGCATTAGGTTGTCAGACACAGCTAAAAGCAGGCGGATCAGCAGGGCCCTCTGGCCAGGCCGGAGCTGGAGGGCCGGAGCCACACTCTCCTCTAACAGAGCCTGGCGGCAGACTGGGTGGCAGTGTCTGGAGGCTGAGACTTCTTTGGAGAACCTGGGGGAAAAGAAAGGGAACCAGACTGGAAGAAGAAAAGACGACTGGGGAGAGGGTGCCCCTGCCAGCCACTTTGTAGGAGCTCCAAGGATAGGGTGGGGCCCTGCTGAGAGGGGAGCACACAGGGCTGGGAAGGGGCCAGCTGTGCGGGGTGTTCACTGCACAGAGGGATTCGGCTGAGCGGGTGAGTGGGTGGTAAAGTCCTGGCACGGAGCTGCATCTGCCCAGACAGAGCACTTTTTTCTAACTTTCACAAAGGCACCATAGAGGCTTGCTGGGGCGCTGGGGCCATGGGACAAATTCGGGTGCTAAGAAGGTAGGAGCTTAGTAGGGACCGTGACTGTCTAGGCTTTGCTCTCTCAAAACACAACCTGATTTTCCTCTGGGCAAGGTGGGGAGATGAGCGTTCACTGAGCTTGCTGAGGACACAGCCTGAAGGGATGGGGCTGTGACGGATCCCCCGGCTGATCCTGGAATTCCCAGTTGATTCAGGCACTGGATGGCCCCATGGCAGATCAGCATGGCGTGGCCCCGGCAGGGGAGGCCTGGCGGGATGCACCCTGACTTCTGCTGCAGCTATGCTGGACCTGCTAGGCCATTTCCAGATGAACTGTCTGAAAGGGGAGGCATCGATAAGACGGTGGCCACACTGCGCTGGCCTTCAGGAGGCAGTGAGGGATGGGGAAGGCCCGCTGGGGGCTGAGCTCAGTATTTGACCCGGGCCTCATTCTGTCACTTTGAGGCAGTGGCATCTCATTGTCCACCTCTGTAGCTCCATACTCTCTTCTACACAGAGATGGTACCTGAGGCCTGCCCGCCAAGCCTTACTGAATCCCTTACCGGTGCAAACACAGTTCACCTCAATCATCTCATCTGATCTCATTCCCATATGAATTAGGCAGATGGCATTGGCCATATTTGACCAGGATGGGAGGTTGGGTCCGAGCAGAAAACTGAGGCTCCAAACTGAGGCCAAGACCAGACAGTGGGCAGGTGATAGCGCTGGAACCTGCCCCTAGAGCCTGGGGTTGCCGCCCTGCCCCTTGGCCTGGTGGCTGCTGTGAGCAGGACCAGACATCCTCCTGCCTTCATAGGAAGGGCTGTGGGGGGAAGCCCAGGCAGTCCTGGATCTGCAACAGAAAAGGGTTCAGGAGGCAAGAGACCCCTCAAGGCAAATGGGGGCCCATGACTTCTGAGGAGCCCCTACCTCTCCTATACATCTCTCCAGCCCCCACTTGCTGCCAGCTGCCTGTCTTCTCCACACCCCAGATTCCAGAGGCCCACTCTGGATGCTGGAGTGACAGCCGCCATTTTTGAGAGCACAGGCCACACCAGGCCCATGGCTAAGCATGATACACACATCATATCATTTAAGCCTCTCAACAGCTCCACAAACTACAGGAGTTTTATTCCCAGTTTATAGATGTGGAAACAGACACCCAAGAAAGTTATGTCATTGCTTCCAGTTAGCAAATGCTGATGAAAGGAGAGCTTGTTTCTAAAAAATTGTATTATCCTACTTTCTGGCCAACATGGCCCATTAGGCGGGCCCAGGTGTCTACTTTTAGAGCAGATGGTCAGGCCTGGCCCTGCAGGGCCCTCAGCACAGAACCAGCACAGCACTATCTTCTGGAGCCATAGGGATCCTGGCCCTCAGACTGGGCAGCATGGGAGGCCTGCCTAGTTAGCTCTAAGTCTGGGACATTTTCTGTAGCTCTAAAAAACAGGAAGGGAAGCCTCTGCTGGACCTGACATAGGGCCTCAGCCTGGAGGGGCCAAAGCTCTCAACCTTCCCCAGGGGGGACCTTGGGGATTCTGGCCCCTGTTTTGTCCCTGGGGACTCCATATGCACAGCTGGAGCTACATCCTTCTGTTTCCCAGGACTGGCTTTGCACACAGGGACATGAAAGACTCCAATTAGGGAGTTTCTAGTTTGGCCCTGCCCCAGTCCTTCCTGTGTCAGCCTTGGTCTCACACTGTATCAGTGCTGGAAGGGCCCTGGACACCTCGAGTGCAACCCCACTCCCAGAAAAGGAAACTGGCCCTCTGCAAGTAACCCAGACTGGCCCAAAGCCACATGGCCTAGGGACCCCATTCTATTCCTTCTCCCCTCTGCTGAGCCCTCCTTGTCCTAGCTCAGCCCTCTGAGGTTCCACAAGTGGAGCCCAGCCTGGTATTAATGCCCCAGAAACAATGGGGCTCCCACTGCTTCTGGGACCTAGAGAGGTTGGAGGGAGTAGAGGAGATCCAGATAGAGAAATAGTGTCTGCAAAGGCCTAGAGGTGTGAACAGAGGGCTGGGGGTGGTGTGTATAATCAGACCCCCCAGGCTAGCCCCAAACCGTGTGAACTTCTGCTCTGGTGCCAAAAACAACAGAGGGGCAGTGGATGCCCTGAGAACACTCCCTGCCACCTCCCCTGCCCTAACCCCCACCATCACCCAAGGCTTCTCAGCCCATCAATCAATAAGCTAAATTTATTGGGTGACCAAGACCGAGTGCTGAACTTATAGCACTGTCTCTCACTTCTCACGTAACAAGGAAAGAAGCTGAGTCTTCTGAGGGGCATCTACTTCAGCCTCCAAGGACACCCAGGTCACAGTGTGCTGCTCTGTGAGGAGTGGGGGCCCTGGGCTATAGTGGGTACGGGACCAGCGGTACCAGCTGTGAGTACGTGTAGTGGGGAGTTCCATCCATCAGTGGACTGGGGATCACGCATCCTACCTGACCTGTATCAGAATCATCATTAAGATGCTATGAAGAGATGGATGCTTGGTTGCCAGGAGCTGGGAAAGGGAGAAATGGGGAGCGACTGCTTCACGGGTGCGGGGTTTCCTTTTGGCATGAAGAAAACACTCTGGAACTAGATAGTGATGATGGTTACGCAACATTGTGAATGTACTAAGTGGTAACTTTTATTTTTTGTGTATTTTAAGTCAATCAAACTTTTAAAGGAATGGATGAATGAAAGAAAGGTTATGAGGACTATTGTGATAGAAAGGGGGGGGCAGTAACAACTGCCATTGATTGAACACCTACTAACTGCCAAATTCAGACAGGTGAGGCAGTGATGGGCTTGGGGTAATGGCCTAGGGACCCCGTTCTATTCCTTCTCCCCTCTGACTGGACTAGGCAGCAAACTTTGAGCCCTTAGGAGAGGGGGTCTTCTTAGAACTGGCAGGAGGACAGTGAGGCACAAATAGAAAGGATTTTGCTTAGTGATGTAGGCGGCACAGTATTTTAGGGGGACATGGGGAGTATATGCTGTTTTGTTGCCCATCTGAAAAGCCCCTTCCTAAGACTATACTTTCAGGGATCATTTCTATAGTTTGAAAAGCCCCTTCCTGTCTGGGAAGACCCCTCCCTGAATGAGTCTTGGCAGGAGGCAGGGCTCCAGGTCTCTGTCAGTCCCTCTCCCAACCCCACCCATCCAAGGGCACGGCAGAGGACCAGGCTCAGTCATTGGGGCTCCCTGGCCAGGACTTTGCCTCTTGGAGTGACCTGAGTGCTACAGAGACAGGGGGAGGGAGGTGAGAAAAAAGGTGGGAGGAGACAATAACTGAGCAAATTTATTCATTCAAGAAACTTTTACTGAGTACTTACTACACACCAAGTATAGAGCGAATAAATAATGAGTGAGTAAACCAGTAGGTGGGAGTGTGCTGGTAGCTGGTGAACCTCGGGGGTCAGGGGCTGCCAGGTGGGGCCCAGGGCCGGGCAGAGAACCCTGGGTGAGCACATTCATGAGTGGTCCCGGCTCAATCACAAAGGTACCCATTGGCTTTCTCTTGCAGAGGCCAGGCAGGGGGTCTGGGCCCAGACAGGCTGCTTGCCCCATAAAAGCCCTGATTTACACTGCAGCTGCCTGCCTGTTGGCCATGATGTCCCTTGTGCCTTTTATTTATTTGTGAGAGCCAGGTTGGGGTCTGGCTCCTCTGTCCTTCCTGGCTCCATGTGTTCCAACCCCACATGGTGAGCAAGACGGATGCCTTGGAGTTATTTTGCATGAAATAGCTGTGGAAAACTATTTGGACCACATTTGATTTCACCTCTTGTTACAACATAATTTGCTAGCCTGAAACATGCAGCAGCTGGAGGTCTGGAAGAGCAGATGTTCCTGGGGGAGGTGAGGGCTCCCCAGGCAGGGCTGGTGCCGACAAGGGGTAGTGGTGGAGCACTGCTTCTACCACGAAGGCCTGCTCCTGCCCGCCCGCCCCCCACCACCAGTGCCCCCTCAAAGCTGTGGGCAGTTCATGGAGCCCTATTTGTGCCTTGGTTCACCCTTGTGGAAAATGGAGATGAGGACACCTACCTCTTAGAGCTGCCATGAAAATCAAGTGAAGTAATTCAGAGGAAGCACTTAGCATAGTGCCTGGCCCACAGCAAGACTCAGTACATGTTTGCTATTATTCCTGAAGAGGAAATTGTTTGGAAAAGGTTTTAAAGAATGAGTAGAAAACACACCAGATGAAAAGGGATATTTCTGGCACAGCACGAGTAAAGACATAGAGGGGAGAACCACAGCTACCAGTGGTGCCATCGAAACGGAATGGAGAAGGCAGGCCGCAGTGCGAGAGGAGCATGCTAGAGGGGTGGGTGGTCCGTTATGAAGGGTCGTGGATGCCAGGGCAACAGGGGGCCATAGGAGACTGGAGCTGCGGAGAGACACAATTCTGGTCCCCTTTGCAAAGAGCCCTTGGGCTGCAGAATCAGCCACATAAATTTTCTAGGGCTGCCATAACAAAGGCCCACAGCTGAGTGGCTCAAAACAACAGAAATTTATTCTCTCCTTGTTCTGGAGGCTAGAAGTCCAAAATCAAGGTGTTGGCAGGGCCATATGCTCTCTGAAGGTTCTAGAGAAGAAGGCTTCCTTGTCTCTTTCTAGATTTTGGCGCTGGCCAGCTATTCTTGGCATTCCCTGGCTTGCAGCTGCATCACTCCCATCTCTACCTTTGTTGTCACATAGCAGTGTTCCCTGTGTGTGTCTTCTCTTCTTATAGGGACACCAGGCATACTGGATTTAGGGCCCACCCTACTCTAACATGAACTCATCTTAATAATTATATCAGCA
>PVJL010004585.1:43475-126518 GCA_004026885.1 Lyroderma lyra
AAAAAAAATAATTATATCAGCAAAGACCTTAATTCAAAATACGGCAGTGTTTGCAGGTACCTGGAGTTAGGACTTCAACATATAGTAGGGGGGACACAAGTCTACCTGCAACAGGCCCCAATCCCACCTCTATCCTCACTTCTTCAGTCATAGAGAAGCCCAGGGGCTCTGGATCCTAGGACCCATATTCAATGAGAAGGATTCCTCCTGTTGGTTGGAAGCAGTGTAGGCACTCACAACGTTTGGGGGACATAGCAAGCCCCAGGAAATTGGGGGGGGGGGCGGTGAGGCTCCGACCAGGAAGGAAGAAGAAAAGCTAATGATGCCATAGCTCACTGTAGCAAAGTGAAGCCTACACCAGGGCAGGGCCACGGGATGGAAGGGAGTGGCTCTGAGGTTCTCAGAGGGACGACGTCACAGTAAGCAAAGCCCTAGGGTGAGTGAAGGCTGGGCCCCGGGAGAGCTTAGGCAAGAAGCAGAAGCAGAGGGAGTGAAAAGAGAGCAGGGCAGTCTAGACTTGTGTCATTGGGGCCCAAGAGTCACTGGGGTCCCCCCGGGCAGCTTTGGTCAGTTAGCATGGCTGCCACGGGCTATAGAAATGAAGGGGTGTCTTTGGCAGGCCCTTGGCCTCCTCTATGCAGGCTTAAAGGCAGAGTGAACATATGATTGGGCCAGTCTGGGTCAGCTGTCCATGCTGATCCAATCAGGAGTCAGGAAACAACCGGCTGCAGGGCCTCACTCTCAGCGCGGCCAGGGAGCGGTTCTCAGGGGGCTAAGCTCACCCCAGAACAAGATTGTCCACCCTGCGACCCGCGGGTTGCGTGTGGCCCAGGATGGCTTTGAATGTGACCCAACACAAATTTGTAAACTTCCTTAAAACATTGTGAAAATTATGCACGGACCTTTTTAAAGCTCATCAGCTATCGTTAGTGTTAGTGTATTTCACGTGTGGCCCAAGACAATGCTTCTTTTAATGTGGCTCAGGGAAGCCAAAAGGTGGGACACCCTTGCCCTAGAAGGTATCTACATACCAGCAAAAATCAAAGACTAATCAAATTAAAAGAAAATAAATTCACAATGACACAAAAGGAGTATACATAGCATATTAAAACAAAACAAAACAAACCTAGGCACAGGGGGAATACAAAGTAGGATAAAGAAAAAGTGACAGACATTTCCAAGCTCTACCAGGAGGTATCCAGGCCTGTGGCTGACAGCTCTCTCCGGGGCTGGCACTCCCCAGCGGCGGTGAAGGGAAAAGAGCAGAGAGCAGCGGGACCCCCAACTCCCCCCCACCCCGGGTGGGCCCCCTCCTACTCACCACCGTGCCCCCTGGCAACCTGATCAACTCCCTGAATCTCCATTTCCTAGTCTGAGAAGTCGGAGCACTAATCAGCCTTCCTTCTCTGGGCAGTAGCCAAGACGAAATGAAAGGATGCATTTTAAGGGGCTCGCCCGAGGTCTAACACACTATAAGGCACCCAGCATTTGCTAGTTCTTCCTATTTTTCGCCTCCAACACCAGATCCCACAGACTTTAAATAAATGCTCTGTCCCCTTTGTCAAGATCAACCTGAGGTGCTTCTTGCCCCCTCATGAGTGTCAGGGCCTGGTTTACCTCAGCTGCTATCATTTCCCTTGGAAGCCTCAGAAGCACATCCAAATGTGAGCAGACTTCCAGCCAATGGTCCCCGAACATACCTTGTGCCTAAACCCGTGCCCCAGGAGGTGCTAAGGGCCCTACGAAGGCCAGCTACCATCAGTTTCATGCCCACAGCATTCACGTTGCTACCCTGGAAGCACGGGTGCTGGCCTGGTCTCCTCACTCGCCCCGCTCTCTGGTGGCTGCTGGGAGACAGCAAGCTCTGCATGGATGCTTGTCTGACACACATAAACACAAGCCTGGAGCTGCCCTCCCACTGCTGGCTGCTGGCTGCTGGCTCACTGGATAGAAATTCCATCTGCTAGCGTCTCCAGGGGAGGGCTGCTCAGCACAGGCCTGGGTACCACACACCCCTTGGGGAGCCTGGAGCCTTGAGTTCATTGTTGGACCCCTCCCTGTCCCAGCCTAGCCTGAGGCTGCTTGGGACACCCAGTTCCTCCTGGAATCTCTATTTGGATTTGGTTTGGGGTTGAAGTTTGTTTCCATTCAAGGCAATTTGATCCCACCCCCACCCCCAACCCCTCAATGTCCCCCCCATCCCTGCCCCTCTGGAGGGGGCCGACTTGCTGACAGGGCAGGCTCCTGCAGACCTCCCACTGAGGGCATGGGAGGTTTGGTTGACTTTGATGTCCTGAAAGGAGGCCCCCCAGCCTCAACTCCCTCTCCCCCCAACATGTAAATAAGTCAGAGACTGTGAAGCCATTTTGCCACCCAGGGGAGTAAAAAAAAAAAAGAAAGAAAAAGATAAAACAGTCTTAGGAGACAAAATAGCGACAGTCAGAGACAACTCTTGACCAATTCCTTACTATATGACTTAGAAGAAGACACACTTCTCTGGGAGGTGGCTGAAATGACAGCATGAATACCTGACCTGTGAGAAGGCACCCTGGCAGAGGGACCGTGACCACTATGGTCCCCTTTAATAAGTATCAGTACCTCTGGCCCACACTGTGATTTGGTTAAAAAGTGAATACATTTTAGCACTGCCCTCAGGAAACTGGAGGCCGGGGGACTAAGTCCTAGGTAAGTAAAGAGCCTCAGAGAACGAAGGCACACCAAGGAGCTGGTGGGCTGGGCACTGAACCAAGAGTGTTGTCTGTACTCTACAGATGAGGAAACTGAGACGCAGGCAATTATGTGAACACCCCAGACTTATTGTCAGGGAGGGTTTGAAGGATAGGGGTAGATGCCCAAGAAAGGCTTGCGTGACTAGAAGCCTTATCTGTCCCCTTCCCTGGTTAGCTTGAGATCAATGTCCTCAGCCTGGCTTTGTCCCCAGGCACCTGCACTTCCCGCCCTCCACCTCTGAATTCTGTCAGGTCACCAGAACTTTTCGGGAAGCCTGATACTGTTCGAGACCCTGAAAGCCTCACATGAGGAGAACACTTAGGACACAGGTAAGACACAAGCTGCTAGTCTACTTATCACCCAAAATTATTATGCCCATGCTGCGATGAAGTGGGAGGTCAGAGAGGATGAGGGCCTTGCCCAGGGTCACAGAGGTTGAGGACGTTCACTCAGGTCTTGTGTGGGGCTGGAGCCCTGGCTGAGATGGCCACAGTCTTCCCTGCCTCTCACCTGCTGAGTGGCCCTGGGGTTGTCACAGCATCTTTATCAGCTCAGGCTGCTGTAACAAACGACTCTAGACTGAGTGACTTAAATGACAAATACAAGATCAGCACAAATAACACCCCTTATTTATGAGCTGATAATCTATTTTATTACAAAACCATAAACCTGTGAATTCTGTAATACTATATCACACTTGAGCACACTTTAGGTGACATTTTAGGTGAAATGTTCCAATTGCGGTCCATCTCGTGCAGGACATTCACATACACGGTCCGGCGTTACTTCTCTGGGCCCTGTATCTATTTCTCACAGTTCTGGAGGCTGGGAAGTTCAAGATGAAGGTGCTGGCCAACGTGGTGTCTGGTGAGGGTGCTCTTGCTGGTTTGCAGATGGACATCATCTTGCTATGTCCTCACATACCTTTCGTGTCTTTTCTTATAAGGGCACTAGTCCCATTCACGAGGCCTCCACCTTTATGACCTAATTACCTCTTAATGGGCCCACTTGGAGATTAGGGCTTCAATATACGGGGTCCAGCAGAAGTAACACTGGTTAGTAGGGTATGTGAGTGTCTTACACGAGATGAATAGCAATTTGAACATTTCACTTAAAATGTCATATAGTGTGCTTGAGTGTAATGTTGTTACATTACTGAATTACATGCTTATGATTTTTGTAATAAAATATTTGGTGTAGATTACCAGCTCATAGAAAAAGTGCATTATTTGTGCTGGAACCTGTATGAAATGAGGGGGACACAAATATTTAGTTCATGGCATATGGATACCATGAGTGGTGGACTCCAGGGTGCCACCTGATGTTCCTGGCACCAACATGTTGGGGATTCTAGGGCTCCATATGCAAAGATTCCATATTGTAAAAGGAATCTCTGGCTTCAACATAATACTAAGACATCATTATTGTGGCTCTCTATGATTCCACGATTACAGGATTCTAGCATTACATTAGTCTAAGGTTCCATTATCTTGTGATTCCAAGATGCTAGAATTCCATGTTCCCCTGAGAGCTGGGGCTCTGAGGGAGAGGAAAATCCAGCTGGGGCGGGGGTGGTGGGGGTGAAGAGGCAGCTTTTCCATCCTGCTGAGTTCTCTAACGATGGGGAGCAATGTGCTATTTGGTTTTCATTGTGTTCAAAGGGAAGCCTGGGCTTAGCCAAGCCACATCAGAGTGTGAGTTCACCAGCCCGAGGCAGGGCAGCCTGTGGAGCCAGGCAAGGAGGAGGAGAAGGGGAGGGGAGAGGGGGAAAGAGGCAGTAGCATCCTCCCTGAATAGAGGTGACCAGTACTCCATCCCCTTCAGTGAGGATCTGTGTTGTACCTGGCGTGGTGCAGAACACAGGGGTCTGGTGTCACTCTTCTCTGGTCCCCGTGTGCCATGCTGAGAATGACTAACCAAGAGCAGGGACAGAGACACGGGGGACAAGAAGGGTGAGGACAGGAATGTGGGGGTGTGAGGGCTTCCAGGAGGGGGTTATATTTGTACTGGAAGTGCTCCAGCAGCTCAGTGAGGGAAGGCTGCCCGAGAATCTGAGTAGTGGAAGCCAGTTCCATGTGGCTGGGGCCTAAAAGGAGAGGGTAGAAAGTGATAAGATCTGGGGTTGCAGAGTCACCAGGGGTCAGTTCACACAGGGTCTTGACTGCCAGGATGAAGAGCTTGAACTTGGCTCCAAAGACAGTAGGGAAGCAGGGATGGCTTTTGTTGGTGGAGGGAGGTCACTAGGTATCCTGAGAAGAGGTGAGGCCCAGAGAGCAGGATTGCTCAGGAGCAGCCAGCACATCATCACAGAGGCAGGGAGACCTCCCAGCCCATCCCCAGTACATTCTAGAACAGACAGTGCTGGCAAAACGATGAGACTCCCTCTGGAATCTGCTGCTCCTTGACACCCCTTGCCTCGATCCCAGTGCACAGGTCGGTCCTTTGATCGCAGGATCCTGCCTGGGCCTCCTCGCCTCATACCCAGCGGGCCCCGTACAGGCTCAGGTTGGGGGACCAGGCTTCCTAGTCTGAGCCCTTAACGGAGCATTTACACCCTCACCACGGAGGCCTCAGCCACACCAGGCCAGGATGATGAATGAGCCTGAACTGGTAAAGGGGAGAAAAGAACAGAAATTCACTGTCAACAACATGGTAGTTGGACCACGTGAAGCTATCAAGAGAGCCAGAAGATGGTGTGGCTTGTGCATGCTTCATTCTGGAGCAAGACAAGGGAGACCTGAGGTCCCTGCGACCTGAGGACACAAAGCCCCTTTCCTGCTCACTCACGGCTGGGGTGACAGGTAGGTGGGGACAACTAGCTGGGAGGTAAGGAAAAGGAGTCTGGGAGAAGGAAAGAGGGTGAGACACAGAAAGGATCATGGGACACCCCTCTGCACCAAAAGAGGAAGTGGTGATGCAGGCAGCCACCTGGATGGATCTCAAGGGCATTACGATGAGCGAAAAAAAGCCAATCTCAAAAGGTCACATAGTGTTTGGTGCCATTTATAGAACATGTTTGAAGTGATAAAATGACAGAGATGGAGAACAGACTAGTGGTTGCTGGGGGTGGGGGTGGATGGAAGGAACCTGGCCACACAGGCGGGACCCGGCGGGGCAGCCAGGTGCCCAGGGAAGTGCTGCGAGGGGGTCACAGTGGGGAGAGCAGGGAGGCAGCGACGCCGGCCGGTGTGCGGGGCGGGCGGGCGGGCCTGTGAGTGGCAGCGCGGAGATTGCCGCGGTGCCCGGGTGGTTCTGAATCTCGATTGTGTTGTGTTACATAATCTCCACACATGCCAAAACGACACAGAGCTACACGCACGCAGTATTATATCCATGTCTAGGTCCTGGCTTTGATATTGTACTCTAATGACCTAGGATGTGGCCATTGGTGGAAACTGGGTGAAGGGTGTAGGACCTTTCTGTACCATCTTTACAATTTCCTGTGAAGCTATGATTACTTCAAAATAAAGAGTTTTGGTTTTTTTTAAGAGTCAAGTGGCCACGTTTGTGAGGGTCTCTTTGTGGACTCTGTTCAGTTCCATTGATGTATATGTCCATCCTTCAGTTATTGTAACACTTAGTCTTGATTACTGCAGCTATATAAAAGTCTTAAAATCAGGTAGGCAATTCCTCCCACTATCTTAATATTTTTCAAAAATTTTATTCAAGTTTCTTTGTCTTTCCCTACAAATTGTAGAATAATCTTGTCTATACCTATCAAAAAAAATTGGGGATTTTTATGGGAATTGAAATAAACGTATAGATCAGCTTCTTGTGAATCTGTATTTCAATATTTTTAAAAAATTTAATTAAAAAACATAACAGAGAGGACAGTGGGGCAGAAGAAGAGCAGAGAGAAAGGAGGTGCTGATGTCCACTCAGAGGAGCACTCTGTCTGGATGGATAGATGACCCAGGGCAGCAGGAGGACATAAAGATTTTACAATTAGAATTTTAGGATTTCCTAGGATGAGAATTTTAGATTTCTTTAAAGAGAATAAAGAATCGCTTTGCACGATTCTTCAGATTTGCAATGTGTTGGGGCTCGTCATCTAATGTAACATTTTTCCTGGTGATGTGGCACTGGGCACATCCCCCTTCTCTCATCCATGCTTGGTGAAATCAGAGTCCTGCCTCTGTACAGAGGTCACTGTGCTGCTGGTGTAAGCTGGGTCAGAGGTCTTGAAGCAACCCTGTGACCGTGATGTGGCCACCTCAGTCTGCAGAGCCCTTCCCAGAGGCTGCCGCAGGGGACTGTATAGAAACCAGTGACCAGAACAAACTGCGAGGTGGGCAGCAGATGTGACTGGGCAGCCCTTTGCCCTCGCTGCCTTGCAGCTCTCATACCTCCCCCACTATGGTTCCTGCATTTCTGGACACTTGGCTGCCCGTCCTGCTCTCACCCATGTTGCCAGGGGCCTTCCTCCACCCCTCCTGACTACCTTCTGGGCTCTCCTAGAAATAGAGGCTTTCACAGACCTTGAGCCTGTGGCCTTCCACGTCCAGCTGCCTATTAGTATATTATACTTTGGGTCTTGGAAACCACCCCACAAGCTTGCCACAGCTACCAAGGCCTCCTTCAGACAGGATGGAGCCAAACCTGGGTTCTGTGGCATATTCCACCTGCAAGAAAGGGTGGCTTTCCCTGTCCTCAGTCCCTTGTCAGATGGTGGCGGGGGATCACCCCACCCCCAGACTCCTGGGCTACGTGGGAAGCCCCGGTCGGATGAACTGAATGAAAAGCAATGGAATAATTGCACTACTAGCCAGCATATGTGACAGAGCTCAGGGGAGTGCTGCTGCTTCCCATCTCTCACCTCGAATGTCCTTAAAAAATGATGGGGCGCGAGAAACAATGCATGTGACCAAACTTCAGGCAGTCAGTGCTCTTAGCACTGGATGCTCTGGCCAACAGATGGTTCCATCTCTTCACATTTATTATCAACTCTTGTGCCATTACCTCGAAATTATCCCTTTCAAGATAAACAACTCTGGGAATCTATCTTGCCTCACACATACCTACAATATAAACAAAATCACTCACGTCTCCACACTTATAAGTCCTCACCAAGGCAGTCTTTATTCCCTTCAGGGTCACAGACATTACTGGTAGTAACCAAGACACGTGTTTCACTTCTCAAAATTCACTTCTTTTCTTAAGAAAGAGCCTAGTGCTGAGCTCTCAGAAGAGGTATTGAAGAGAACTCTCATGTCCCTAACAGATCCCAGATAGCCAGTTTGACTGAGAGACGTAATGCTCTCCTCAAATAACTCTTTAAAATTCTAATCCAGCAAATAAACCCCTAATGGGTCTCTATCTTGCCCCAGGCCTTAATGTAACTTTATAATTGTTTAATCTTTCCACATCCCATAAGGGCTGGTGGCCAAACTGAGGGTGCATATTCCCCTGGGACCCATTAACAGGCCAGGCAGCTGCTCATCTGATGTGGGACCCATCTGAACCCAAACTTCCACCAAAAACAAAAACCTGTCAAGTGCAGCTGCACCCTGTTCTAGGGACTGGTCTTATTACTAGTAGTCTGGGTTCATTTGTTGATTTAGAGGCCCAAACCCTCCAAATAAGCACTTTTTCAGCCAAATACAGAAGATGGCTGAGGCTCACATCAGCTTCACGTGTACCCACTGGGAAGGATACCCCAGTCCCACGTGCCAGATAGCATTGCCGCGGCCCAGACGCTTGCTGCTGGAGATGACATTGCCTCAGACACTCGTCACCTCTGTAAATTCAAACCCCGCAGCTAAGGACTGAGACATCCTGCCACCCGATTCCTGCCTCTAAACTGACTGTCCACTCTGCATTGACCCACATTGGCTTCTTACTTCTGTACCAGCCAAGCCCCATCTGTGCAGCTTCTGGCCACCCGGCGGGGCTCTCAGTCTTCCCCGAATGCCTCCTGTACCTCTAGATTCCACACAGCTGAAGCTCCCAGAGCTCACATCTCTGACTCCCAGACCTGGGTCACCAGACCTGTTGGGGCCCAAACCAGTGTGGCCACACAGAATCTTTGGGCCACGTATGCCTTCCATGGGAAGTGGTCAATTTACCTACAAGAAGAAAGGGTTGAGCTTATCAGACAGGACCTCACCCAGGTCTAGAGGAACAGCTCACGTGTCCCAGACCACCTGCCTTCCTGGAAATGACTGAACTTGATACAACCATATAGCAATGTCGTAAAGGCCCTAGTGTCTGATGATGATGAACAATTCTGTCTCAGTCAAACTGCTCTTATAGGACACCTACTGGAGACAAAGTCAGAGCCTTGGGAAGTAGCACTAAAGGTGTGATTTTAGGCATGGGGCAGGCCAGAGATGATACTTTCAGGCTAGAGAGTCAAAAATCCCACTGAAATCACATAATAGCAAAATGTCAGTTGTGGGCAGAAGTTCAAAACACACCTCCATCCATGATCTCATTAGGTTTTTCTCATTTCATGGAAACTTAGGCCCAAGGAAGAGTAGTTACTCATGCAATGTCCTGCAACAAATACATCCTGGTGCTGGGGACAATGAAAAACCACGGGCTATAGGCAGATAGCCCCAAAATCCTGGGTGACTTTGAACTAGTCACTTCACCTCTCTGGACCTTCATCTCTTCATCTGTAAAATGAAGCTAATAACCCCCATTTCACAGGACTGTTGGGGACCAAATAAGCAAACGTCTGTAAATACCGGGCTTACTTCCCGCGGTTGCCCTTATAACTGTTGTCATTCTTAGAACCCAGAATCACAGCATCCACACTTGCTACTCAGGGAGCTGGCCAGAGCTGTACCTCTCCAGCTCTGCAGCTTGGCCCCTAGCACAGCAGCTGGGAGACCAGAAGCCTACCGGTGACATCCTGATGGAGGCGGTCAGATGCCCTCCTCTCAGACTCAGAGCAGCCGGGCCCCAGGCCTTAGGTCTGTGTCCAGTGCCCAGCATCCCCTCTAAGGATTCCCTTGACCTCTCCTGGTTGGACCTAAGATTCCTGCTTCAGCTGTCACCATACTCCAACCTTCAGAATGTGGCACATGCTCCTCATGACAGCCTCTGGATATGGATCCTGGATCTTTTGTTAAAATTCTCTGAATCCCAGTTAATTTGTCGTTAAAATAGGAAATATAAAAACTAGCTTAAAGGTTGTCGTGAGATTGAAATGCAAGAATGTATGGAGAATAATTATGTCAGTACCTAGGTAAGCACTGAAGTGTTACCTTTGGTGACTGGTCATTCAGTAAAGTTTCACTGAGTGGATGAGAAGCCCTATGCCCATTTTAAAGAAGAGGAAAACTGAGGCCTGGGAAGAGAAATGACTGGTTCACACCAGTGGCTAGCATTTGGTGTGCTCAAAAGTCAAAGCTCTGGCTACGTTCTTCCCAATCTTTATTCCCTCCTAGGAGGCCCTTTCTGATTGGATTTGGGGAGATTTTCAGTGCCTCTGTCCATTTGGCAAATTCTGGACTGTCTGGATCCACCCATACAGCTGCAAGTGGACAGGCCTGGGGAAGGGGAAAGGAGACATGAGTCCTGGCCTCTCTCCAGCCCGTCCCCAAGTCTGGACAGTCTGGAAACCACACCCTGTCCCCAAGTCCCTTTGGAAACCTTGGCAGCCTTATCTGCAAAGGGGGTGGGTAGCGGGTGGAGAAGGGGATCTGAAGTCAGCCAGGGAATGTCAGAGGAAAGAGGAAAGCAAGGCAGAGAGGGCTGGAGAGCACCTCGTGTGACCCCAACCACAGCTCACAAGGACTTGCTGTCCTCCCAGATTGTGGACAGCCAGCAAGAACTGGCTTCTAGCCCTGAATTTGATGGGTGACCTTGCATAAACCATTTTTCCTTTCTCGGCCTTGGTGTCTCCACCTGTGAAATGGGAAGTCCTCAGTCCACGGTAGGGAGCAGAGTTCCCAGAACGAGGCCCATGACCTCCTCCTGCCCACAGGCCCCACGCCCACCCCCCAGTGTCCAAGAATTTGGCTGTGGTATTTCATTTATCACCCTTGTGGTTTGCAGGTACCATGGCCGGCAGGCTGATTACTCAACAGGCTTATTACACTCCTCAGTGACTAATAGATTCTTTTTCTGTTTGTGTTTTAAAGCCATAGCAATAACATTGGCTCGCAGTGACACTGCTGAAATCACCATTATCCAGGCCGACCCTACATGATACACGGGCAGCAGAAACACCGCTTCTTAGAGAAAAGAGCACCCCCACTCCACTCATGGTAGGAACAGGCTCTGTGACAGTGAAGCTGGTGCGAGTCGGGGGGTGGGGTGGATTTATGAACTGTCGAGAATCATAGGATTAGGTCATTGCTCTGGTCCCTTCCAGCTCTGACCTACACATTGGACCTCATCAAAGGGAGGAGTTGAACAGATACTATCTTCCCTTTGCAAGTTCAAGTGTGGGGTTAAGACCCGTCTGGGAGTTAGACAGTGGGGCTTGTGGTCCTGGCTCTACCACTTGCTGGCTGGGTGACCTTAGGCAAGGCATATCCTTTCTCTGAGCTTATCTTCTCGTTGAAAAAAATGGGGAAAATAAGATGACCTCCCATGGGAAGTGGAGAGGGGAGGACACCAGAGGGGAGGACAAGTAATATGTGAGATACACTTAGCGTAGTGCTTACATACAGCAGGAGCCCAAAAGCTGGCATTGCTAATACTAGGGAAACTGGGTAGTGAGCTGGAGTGCAACAGGTTGGGGGTGGGGGTGGTGGGGGTGGTTAGGGCTGACACCAAGAGGGGACTTGATGGAGGGCCAAACCACCCCGGAAGGCAAGTCAAAGGGCTGCTCACTATCAAGGCCACCTGGCTGCTCCTGCTCTCACCAGTTTTATCTGTCAAAATTGCAAGCAGCAAAATAACCTAGCCCAACATAGCAGCCCCAGGTTCTGTCATGAAAAACTGCTAAATTGTTTAGAGCAGGCGTGTCCAACCTGCGGCCCAGGACAGTTTTGAATGCAGCCCAGCACAAGTTCTTAAAACATGATGAGATTTTTTTTGCAACATTTTTTTTTTTTTTTTTTAGCTCATCAGCTATCGTTAGTATTAGTGTATTTTACGTGTGATCCAAGACAATTCTTCTTCCACTGTGGCCCAGGAAGCCAAAAGGGTGTACACTGGTTTAGAGGGAGGAAGCAGGGTCTGCTGCTGGTCTGGCTCCTGCCTCCCTGGAGGAGGAGGGGAGGAGAACCTTCTGTGGTGGTTTGACTACCCCCTCACAGTCCTCACAAGGATTCACGGCTCCCTTGCTTCTTCAGGAATCCACAAGAACCTGCTTTTCACCTGCCACGGGCAGGGGGTCCTTACCTCCAGCCCCCTGTAGGCTCATTTCCCTGCATCTGTGCTCACCCTGTGGGGCCCACGCCCCCGGTACTGTGCCTACAATGGTCTTCATAGATAATACAGCCTTCCTCACACACACCAGAAAAGCCAGTGTAACCAGTGGGGAGCTGGTAAATGTTTAACAATAGAATCCCCGAAGGAAAAAAAATGAAACTTGATTTATATCTTTTGACAATTTCATGGTGTAAATACTTCCACCAGGGCTGATTTCAAACTACCAACATGACGACACTGAATACAGACTTGGGAAGAAGAACATACGATCTGCTCTCATGTGACTTGGCTGAATAAAACTACAATGAAATAAATGGAAAGTAATTTATAGTGAAAAGACATATTTTACTATTTTCTTGCCCAGGGCCAGCTACCCTAAGAAGACATAATAGAAGGGCCTCTGTGGGAACGCACTGTGATCACAACTGCTGGGCCACGGACTGGGCCCGGTCGAACATCACGAGAACTGCTCCCGTCTGTGCCCTAAGCTTTTTAAATGATGAACCAGCCTTCATGATGTTCTGAGCAAAGCACAATCTTCCTTCAATTTACAAGGTAGTTGTATTCTTGGAAATTTTAGGGTGTATTAATATAATGCAAAAGATAAAAACGTTATACTTACACATAAAACAGAGTTAGATTCGAGGCACAGGCAATTATAAACAGATTTTCTCCATCAACCCAAATACCCCATAAGATTTTCATATGTTCCACCCAGGAAATGCCAATGAAGTTCCCCAATTATTGTGACAAGCAAAAATCACTCCCACAGATTCCAGTACAGCCTCCTGGTTTAGCATCTGGCACTTGTTGAGACCTGCTGCCTCACACACACACCTCTTCGCCCCAGGCAGGCCTCTCTTTAAGCCCCCTGCCATGCTAGGAGGTTTGTTAATTTGCTCATGTACTTCCTTACGCCTGGCCTCAGGGACCTCCAAGTTAAGTGGGGAGACAGACATACAGAGAGACATCACAGACAATGACAATGCAGGGTGCCACACAATACAATAGAGGTGTCTTTGGCTGCTGTAGTTTTAGGCAAGAGCACTAGCTTTGGTCTTGAACACCTGAGTGTGATCCCTACCTGGGCAGGTACTCACTGTGTAACCATACACCCTGGGCTTCAGTTTTTCTCAGCTATAAAAGCAGGGGGAGGTAAAAAGCCTCACTCCCCGGGGCTGCGGTACAGATAAAGCTCATGGTGGGCCCACATGCCCTGGCAGGGGCCTCAGAAAATCAGCAGTGGCCAGTGACTGGTCCTTCCTAGTGGACCTGTGTAGCCGGCTGCCAACTCCTGAAGTAAAGAAGCTGTCTGTTGTGTGGAGAGCAGGGTGGGCGATTTCTGCTGATGAGACAATTGGTTGATAGTCCCGGCCTTCCCCGCAAGCGTCACAGTGAACTTACAGGTCTGGCCGAGTGCCCTCAATGGGCCCTTGTCTGGCCGAATGGGATGGTTGGCTGGGTGACGGCCCACCACTCTCCAAGGTGAGCCCCTGCTCTGGGCCAGCCCTGATGGCCCATGATGACGGGGTTATCTACATGAGCCAGACAGTCCCTAACACCAGGGAGCCCCCAGTCTGGTGGAGAAAGCAAACATGTCATTGAGTCATTGGCCCCTCCTGATCCTTTTGGCTTGTCCCTATCACTCCCCAGTGACTTCTGTATTACTAGATGGCTAATGGCCATGCCTCAGTCCTCATCATCCACAACTGTTGCTGCCTCCAGCCCTGTGACCTCCTTCCTCCTCGGCCCCTGTGACAGGCCCCACACTTTCCTAGGTCCAGGGCACCTCCCTCAGAGACAGGCTCCTGACTCCGGCTCCGGCACTTCCCCGCTACATGACGCCACCTCGGGGAGACGGAAATTGCCCCACTTCCCTGTCTTCCCCCAGCCCCAATATACGCCCCGGCCCTATGGCCTACAAAATAGCAAACAGCTGCTGTGACCATGGGCTGCCCAGACCCCAGGGGCCTGGGGGGAAGCGGGCCAAGGAAACTTGGAGAAAGAACTCTTAATAACATACCTTCCCCAAGCTGCTTCCAAAGAAACTTCTCCTCACAAATCATTCCATAAACACTTAGCAGGCTCTCAGGAAAGCGTGCACGGCTCTCACCCAGCTATTAGGAGGCTCCTCACAAGTAAATTGAGACCAGGCCGCAGAGGCTTGTGCCAAATCCCTGCCTGCCCTCTTCCTACACGGCATCCTCCTCCCCGACCCTGAGCCCTTCAGCTCCAAGGGCCGGGGTCTCCTCTTTTGCTACTCTGGCCTTTCCTCAGGCTCTGGCCTCTCTCCCTGCTGGACAGAGAGTGTCCTGTTCCCCCAGAAACCAGCCCCCTACCCACTCCGGCCGCTGGACTTCTGGGGGGCTCTCCTTGGCTGTAGGTGGGCCTAACTCCGACTGAGACTTGTAATGGTTGCACCACCGGGCTAGGCATGGATAGGCTGGACTGGCCCACGCCCCTGCTCTGTCCCAGCCACCCTCGGCCGAGCCTGCTGGTGCCTCTCAGGCTGGAGCTGCTCAATAGGGAAATAACTCCGGGTTCATCCAAGTCACGAGCTGGAAAATCCCTCCCATCCAACAATCCCCCTCCAGGGAGAATGTTGTGCAACTCGCTCAGCTGGCTGATATCCAGCACTTGGCTGATATCCAGCAAGGATTGGGGAATTACTTGATTGTTCATAAGTTGACACGTTTGCTTACAGGTTAGCAGCTTGCCCGTATAATGACTTTCATTAAGGCCTTCAAGAACAATAGTAGGGGCTGGCACCCTGGTATTGTTCTTCATCATAATTGGCTTTGGAAAACACTTCAAGAATGAGTGCTCCTTCTTCTAGCTTTGCCTGATACCATTTTGAAGAACAGAAAGCTCTATTGCAAACAGAAATCATTGGTGAAGTAAATAAAACATTCAGATGAAAATAAACATGTGGATTTGTGGCACTGAAATGAACATGAGCTGGGCTTTGAGAGACAGGCCACAGTCACAGATCTTGGGTCAAGCCCAGCCTACCACTTACTGGCACGCTGACCTTGAACAAGCCTCCGTAAACCACAGTTTCTTTGACTCTAACATGAGGATAAGTCCAACCTACCTCAGACAGCTGCCAAGAGAAGTAGCCTCACTCCTCCAACCTTTCGCAAATGGTCAAGGTGGCCTCCTGGGGAACTTGGAGGCTGGGGCCTTGCCCGTGCCACTGGGTGCTGCTGCCTAGTCACTCCAAGAGTCCAATCACAGGTCACTCATTCAAACTTTCTTTCAGCAACTATTTAGGGATTTTCTTATATATACCAGACCTTAAGCAAGATGTGACCAAGACAGACACAGGTCAACCCCATGAGGAGCAAACAGAACAAGAGAGGCAAACTTGGAAGCATAAGTAATGAATTACAGTTGTGATAAGAGTGTTGTAGTCTCTGAGTTGAAGGACTGAATACAGTAGACTCTCTGTTAACAAGAACTCAAGCAACTGGCATTCTTAAGCAACCAGCAAAATGTTTTTGCCAGTTGCTTGAGATTTGCTGGTTGCTTGAGTTCCGTTCCAGTTAATGGAGAGTTTACTTACATTTATCTGGCACTTACCAATCCCCATTGGTGCCAGTTAACTGAGAGTCTACTGTATTTCCATCTGCAGAGTAGGAAGCAGACTCCAAGCTCAAAGCTGAAGGGAAGCAGACATTCAGACCCAAAGGGCACCAGCGAGAAGAATGAGACTGCTGGTCTGCTGTTCACTTTGGGTCCAGAAGTGTAATAACAATGTTAAAATGATATTGAGGATAATAATAGCAGCTACCATTCATAGGGCACCTAGTCAGTGGTAAGCTCCGTGCTTTACTCTATTATGAATCCTTATCGCCCTCTGTAACTTACAGATGCGACACCGAGGTTCAGGAAGGTGAAGTGAGCTACCTAATGTCACACATCTTGGAAGCAGAAGGGCCAAAATGCACTCTCAAGGCTGTTGACTTCAAGACAAGATGACAGCAGATCCCTATCGTGATCTGAAACAGAGGGGTCACCTCTGGAAGCTGAGCGAAGTGGCATCGCTCCATAGTGTGTGATCTGTGGGACGTGGGACGGACCTGCTGCTCTTCCAAAGCCCCTCCTCTCCGACTCCAGGGGCCTGACTTTCCACCCGGGGCCCCTGCCCCAGCCACGTGCGCCTTCTCAGTGGGCCCTCGGTCGCCTGTCGCTCTCCGTCACACCCACCCATTCCCACCTCTAGGCCTTTGCTCAGCTGCTTCTTCCCCCTAAATTCCCCTTCTCACTTTCTTCTATTGGACTGCTCCCCATTCTTCAAGGCCCTGCTCAAATATCACTTCATCCCAGAACGTTTTCTGATTTTTCACCTTCTAGGAAGGTGACGTGAGAGGAGAGAAAAGGCATACGTTTTCATCTTAGGGAATGTGGCCCTGATACGTAATTAATGTGCAACCATGAACAAATCATATGAATTCTCTCGGCTCAGTTTCCTTACCTATAAAATAGGGCTAATCATCCTTCATGAGTTTAGTGTGACCATTAAATAAAATCATGGATATAAAAGTTCTTTGTAAATGGTAGAGTACTGGAAGGCTAATATAATCACAGTCCCATTGTCACGTAAAAGTGACAAAAGTTGGTTTAAGCCAAAAAAAAAAAAAAATACATTGATTGACTCATGTAACTAAAAAATCAAAGGGCATGAGGATTTCAGGTTTCATCCAGGGGCTCAAAGTTGATTCCCAAGATGGATGTGTCCCATTTCTGGATTCTTCTGGTTTCCACGTTCAGTTTCAACCTGGTAGAAAGATAACTGTCCATTTTCTAGGTTCAGGTCCAGCCAGAAACGTAAACAAGAGTACCGCTCTCTCACCAGCCCCAGCAGGTATACAAATCTGTAACCTCAGTGGTCCTCATGCCATGTGTCCAGCTCCGAACAACGCCCTGTGGTCAGCAAGATGCGGTGTTCTGCTTGGTCATCCTGTGTCTCACAGCCAGCTCTGGGGCCGAGGTGGGAAGGGTGGGTGAGAGGAATGAACACCCTGAAGCAAAATCAGAGTGTTGTTTCGAGAATGAAAGGGGAAAGGATGCCGATGGCAAAAGGAGTAAGTGCCCCACACAGTCCACGTCTTCGATGACTAACACTCGCACACACCTTTACCCACGTACAAAACAGTCCCCTCCCCCAAGTGGAGGCAAGTCAAAAACGCTCATAATCACTGAGTTCAGAACCTTTGGATGACTCCTTTTCTTTTTCTTTAGCATTAGAGGTGTCCTGCAGTGTGTGGCCCGAGTGCTAGCTGCACCCCCATGCCATTACTCCACGCCACAAACAGACAGAATAGAGCCTCAGGAGCAACCCCATCTGAAAGGGTAAAGGAAGGAAGGCAACGCGGGGAGCTGCAGCACTGACCGGTCCCTGACGAACAGGACGGGCAAGGCTCCCTTGTCCCGATGGAGGAACCAGTTACTTGGATGGATGGAGCCGTAGACAGAAGAATGGTCCCCAGAGAGGTCCACACCTTAACCCGCAGAACCTATGAACATATTAAATGCCAACGGGGAATTAAAATTGTAGATGAAATTAGATTGCTACACAGCTGACCTAAAAATAGGGGCGTTATCCTGGGTCACCTGGGTGAGCCCACTGTAAACCCGAGCGTCCTTGAAAGTGGAAGAGGGAGACAGCAGTCAGTGTCACAGTGCCACAGGGTGAGAAAGACTCAATCGGCCATTGCTGGCTTTGAAGGGGCCCTGAGCCAAGGCATGCAGGCAGCTTCTAGAAGCTGGAAAAGGCAAAGAAATGGATTCTCCCCAGAGCCTCCAGACAGGAATGCTTTTAACCCCATGAGACTCATTTTGGACGTCCGGCCTACAGAATTATAAACTAATAAACTCGTGTTATTTGTTTTAAGTCACTTAAATCTGTGGTACTATGCTACAGCAGCCATAGACAATGAATAGAGACAGCGAAACAACACACCCCACAACCACAATACGCCTTTAGATCCTATTTTTATGCCTCTGGCTGGGCATTTAAGATACTGCCATCCTAGCCATCTTCACAGGTGGGGTGTGATCATCCTATGTCACTGTTGCGGAAACTTGAGACTTACTTGTCCAGAGTCAACCAGTAATAGAAGAAGAGCCCAAAATTTAAACCCTCATCTGTCAGGCCTCAAGCCATGATGGGGTCCCCGTATAACTTCCTGTCCCAGAGGACCTCTCATCTGTGCCTGAACCTGCCAGTGACAGGGGGCTCATGCCCCACGAAGCCACGTTCCTACCTGCACCCCACCCCCTGCTCCTTCCTGGTCTCACTCCCTGGAGGGTCCTGATGTATGAGAGCCCAGTAGATGACAGCTAGAATGCCCAACTTGGGGCCAGCCGGTGGGCAATACGCAGAAGACGAAGTTGCCTGGATAGTGGGGCTGAGCAGAGCATTTCCACTCTCCGGAAGCAGGTTCTTTTCATCAAAACCTAGATTTCTGCTCTCCTTTCTTGTCTCCGGCCTCCAAGCTCCCCTCAACTAAACCGAGAAGGGAATGGAATGTCCTATCAAATGGAGGAAGTGCACAGCTTTCTCTTTCAGGATTTATTGTTCTCTCTGTTGTCACCTCCACTCTCGTCTGATTCAGGAATGTCCCAGGGGTGGCTGAGGTGAGGAAGGGCAACTCTGACTCCTCCCATTTCTCCCTGACAAATGTGAAATGGGTTGGGGGCCATCAGGGAGGTAAACAGATTCCTAAAAGTGCCTGGTGTGCAATTTGAGGCTGAGCCAAGTTCACTCAGTGATGGGACTCAGCGGTTGCATCCCAGGGACTGGCCCAGCCAGCTGGTAGCCTAAAACATTCTGCCTCCCCCATCCCGAACACACACAACCCCACACAGAGGCCCAGGCCCACGTTCTCTGACTGAGTGGACACAGTCAAGGGCCCCTGACCTCAGATCACAGAACCTAAACGCAGACTCCAAAAGTTCACATGAGACCCAGGGAGCATGTATTTTGACTCTTTCATTGACCCAGAGAAGGGAGGTGAGTTTCCTAAGGTCACATAACAAAAGCCAGGGCTACTGCCTCATCAAGCCTCAGTTTCCCCTGGGGTAAAGGACAGGCCTGTGGAAAAGCTTCAATGAGGCAGAAATTGCAAAGTGTCTGAATGTGGAGGGAAATAGTAACAGCCCACCATGGGTTGAGCACACACTGCACCAGGTACCATGTTGACCAGCTTGACCTCATTTCATCTTCACAGCACCTGGTGAAGCTGCCCCGATTCTGCAGATGAAGAAACTGAACGTCAACAGGGACATTTCCCAAGAAGATGAAAATTTGTACCTTAATTCAGGTAGTGGTTACGTATGGAAAAGGTAGTTGAGATGACACCTAAGATTGGTGTGCTCTACTCTCTGTCAAGTATACTTCCATTTCTTAAATGATGTGATAGTGAGGGCAGAGCTGAACCCTGAACTGGGCCTGTTTGACCATAGAGCCCACAGTCATCATCCTTGAGATACTGATGTGCCACATGTCGGTACCACAGACTACCCATACATACCTCAAGCCTGTAGCCCCAGTCCAATTTGCTCAAGGGAATGCCTGGGAGGCCTGGAAGGCTCTGGGGAGAGGTCTGAGTCTGGACAAAGGGCAGGGACAGGGCTGCTGCTGGCCCACTGGTGCCTCAGTGCAACTTAGAACGACCTGCTCTCTGTCCCCAGTGGTGCAGCCTCACACCAGGGCACAGGAGCACAGTAGGGACTGCAGCCCCCAGCCCTGCAGTTGGTCCTTTATGCAGTGGACAACCTGAACACCCGTACACAGCCCTGACAGGGTTGCCTCAGGGTGACAGAGGGGGTGTCAACCACGCTGTGGGCTTTGGGCTGCGGGGAGCTCCCTGCAGGACCCGCTGCACTCTCCTACCTGTGCAGGATGTCCTCCTGTCTGTCTGGGGCTTGAGGGGCCTCTTCTTTAAGTTCAGGCCCTACCAGATTCCTCCGCTGCAGGGCGTACACAGTAGTGGGGTCACTCAGTCATTTAGCAAACGATTGGAAAGGGTCCTTCCTCTACTGGGCTCTGGGGACAGAGATGATCAGTTCCTGCCACAGAGCAGTCCTAGGCAAGTGCAGGAGGTGCAGGAAGAGACAGATGACAAAAAGTAAGAAGATACCATCTTTGCACATCAGAAGGCGCCCCCTGCCCCCTTTACTTGGAGCAGAAACTTGTCTTAATAAATACACAAATCCCAGGTGACAGTAACGCAGTGCATAGCTGTATGGCCCTCCTGAAAGCCATGCTTGCTCCGAACCACGGCTGACCTGTCTCCCTGCAGCACACCCCTTCCTGAGCTTACTTCTCCTCCGCCCGGGCTGGTAGCTGCCCGTCCAGGCCTCTCTGCCTCCACCACATAGGTCAGGGCTGGATGAGGCATTCCCAAGGCCCTGCCTGCCTGGGATGGCCTGGGCTTTCTACACAAGAGCATGAACAGTCCTAGCCCTCAAGCCAGGGCAATGGTCCTTGAAATGCATGAGAGCATTCCTTTTCAATGTGACGTGACCACAGGGATCACTTGGAAAAGGCAGGAGAAATGGGTCATGGGAGAGAGCAGGAGCATAATGGGAGCCCCTCCCCTCTGCAAAGCAGCTTACCCCATGCAAAGCCTATTTCTGCAGCTTGGTTCACTGAACCTGCAAAAGAATGGGTGAGGCAAGGGAGTCTCAGAGACCTCAAGTAACTTCCCCAAGGTCACACAGCCACACTGCTGAGCCAGGAACACCAGCCTGCCTCTCCATCCCGGGCCTCCTTCACCACTGCCGGCCCCCTCTGTGGCCCATGTGGGTGGGCTCAGGAAGGCGGGGTAGGGGGGCTAAATCCTGGGGCTGGGCCCCACCAAGCTTACTGAGGCGTTTTAGCTCCTGATGATGATGACGGAGATGCCGTCTGCTGGGAGGAGGTCACGGTCTGCAGACGTCATGGTCTGTTGGCTTTGTGAGCAGGATGAACTGGAGCGGCCCACCTGGGGGGCTAGGCCAGCCTGGGCTGGGGGCTTTTACCTCAGGTAGGCTGGAGGGCTCTGGCAGAGCCAGGGGAGATAGCAGCACCACCCAGGCTCTCCTGCTTTTCTCCTGTTGGAGTGGAATGGCGGGGTGGGGGTGCAAATAGCCCATCAAAGCGTCCTTTGCTGGGGCAGATGTATGGGTGGTGAGCCAGACAGTGGGCGGGGGGAGGCGGGCCGGAGGATACCAGGGGTATTTCAGGCCAAGGATGGCATTCCCCAGCCCCTTTGGAAGGTGACAAGCGAAAGACTCAGTTCCAACTGACAAGAGTAGAGCAGCTAAACCTGGGTTCTCCGGAGCCACACTCCTGGGTTCAAATCCCAGCCACCTCTGCGTAACCTTGGGTAAGCTATTTCACATCTCTGCGTCTCAGCTGATAGACAATACCTCGACAGCTGATATAAATGTTTACCTCATAGCATTGTTATGACAATTAACTACTAACCCTCATAGTCAGCGAGTCATGGCCAGGGCTGGGATTAGGACCTAGGTCTCCTTTCGACAAAGGAACGGCGTTTGCACGAGAAGGGCTAGCCTAGAATTGCTTCCAACATCCCTTCCCCGCTCTGGGCCTCAGTCTTTCCATCTGCAAAGTGAGGAGGTCAGCTTGTACGTCTCCAAGTCCTGATGTTTAGCCACAAATGACCCACCTCCCCCTCAAGCACTGGAGAAGCGCAGCAACTGAATTATGCAGGTGACCAACAGGGCCAGGGCTGAGGACAGGTGACCTCTCCAGAGAGGAGGAAGGAAGGAAGGATGGTCTCTTTAAGGACATTGGGAATGATGGCAGAGGTGGAAGGGGTTTATGGGGGGTGAGGGACCATTTCTGTTGTCACTTGCCCAGCTGACTGAGGCTGGGCCCTTTAGACAATGGGAACGGGATTGGGATTGGGGCACCCTGAGCTGCTCCCCAAGTCTACTTCCTTTCAAAAACAAAAGTGTGGCCAAGTCTTTGTCTCTGGGTGTGGACTGACAAGGGTTGCAGTGTGGTTCGAGGCCAGGCGGATGCAGGTTCCCAACCCACTTCTTCCATGTAGTGCTGTGTGAACTTGGGTAAGACTCTCACCTTCTCTGTGCCTCCTTTTCCACATCTATAAAGTGGGATGACACAAGGGAGAGCTCCCTGAGATGGTGTTCAGGAGACAATGGTTCTTGCCTTCATCTTGGTGGTTCGATTCAACCACCTTAATGCCACCTAAAATGAGCTAGGCCATGGCACAGACTGGGGACCCACGCAGCTTCGATCCCTGCTTTTTCCGAGCTCAGGCGTCCCTGAAGAAGTCCACTCCGTGGCTAAAATGTTGGGATGATTAAAGGCTTCATGCTGGAGGTGAAGGTAACTGGATGTTATTCATAATTGGTGAAGTTGAGAGTTCAGCATACCCCTATATAATTTTGAATATGTTTTAAAATTAAAGTTTTTCGACTATTAAAGTTTTTAATGTTCTATTTTTCATAAACTACCTAATACACCAGCTACATTAACAGTCTGCAAGAAAACTAGACAACCTTCTCCCCCAATTCACTGCTATTATCCTCCAGTCTAGGGACCGTCCGTGTCCCTGAGCCAAATCAGTCCTGCTGGCTGTTTGCGTAAATAAAGTTTTATTGGAACACAGCCAGATTCGTTCATTTACATATTGCCTATGGCTCCTTTTGTCCTAAAGGCAGAGTATTGTAGGTGTCACTGAGTCCAGAGAGCCCATAAGCCCTAAAGTGTTTACTATTTGCCCCATGGAGAACAAGTTCGCTGCCCCCTGTGCTTCATCTCCCAACCATCCTCCATTATTCATCCACAGCTTTGCTGCCAGGATTGCAACCCTCCGCTCCAGCCCAGGCCCTGGGGATCCTGGGGGATATCTGAGACATATAGATGACTCTCCACACCTGGCTTCTCAATCCTTCCTACCGTCATCTCCACCCCCATGTCACCTCAGACCTTGCTGCCACTCACAACGGCTCCATCTTCAAAGTCCCTGATTCCAGCCCCAACTCTCTGCCTTCCAGCGTGTCTGTGTGACTAGTCCCATTCGTCAACAGTTCTCTAATGGCACTGGGTCTTTCCATGAATCGATCTCTCTGCTTTCTTGTAGTCCATAAGCTTTCTTCTTTCTTTGCTTTCCTCCTTATCCACAGTCCATCATTTCAATAACACTCTTGCTAATACTTCAACCCTGCTGCCTATTTTCTTTGCACCAAACCAGAAAAACAAACAAAAAATCCAGCAGTGAATGAACTCAGCTATGTACTTTTTAATGCCTAGACCCAAGTAGCCAAGCGCTGTTGAAGAAAACAAGCCATACCGCAGGGCCGATTCTTTTCCCTGCAGTTTCATACCACAATCAAAAGGACATTTAACACTGACCAAAACCTCAAATACATTGTAGACCTGGTTAACTCATTTCCCCTCTATCTACAGCATCTATTTTAAACCTAGTCTAGTTCCTGGATGGGATTTTAACAGGCTGAATGGGATGCAAAAAGCATTGTAAGTGAAGGGAGCAGCAAGAGCAAAGACCAGGAGGAGCGCCCTCAGAGGAGTTGGATGTGGCCGGAGGGCGGTGGGAATGTAGCTAGAGAGGGAGGCCAGCCCAGGGGATAGCTACATCCTATAGATTTAGAGGAACGCTGTGGACACTGGGGAGCCCCAGAAGGCTTTGGAGCAGGCAGTGGCCAGGAGAGAAGGGGCTCCAGTAGGAGGAGGATTAGGGAATCAGGGATGAGGAAGGTGTGCTCATCTACCTCCTGTTCTACGTCCACCTGACTGACAGCAACTTCCCTGCAAAGAGAAGGTGTGCTTGGAGGCGCCCCTAGTGCCGAAGCCCTGCCCACTGCCAGGGAGGCCCAGCCCACCTGCAGCACAGGGCCCAGCGGCTGGTTTCCCTAAGTCCCAAAGTCTCTGAGTATTAAAAAGCAGGAATGACAACATCTTCGAGTACCCAGCTTTTCTATGGGGAGGAGGGGGCCTGACATTTCCGGAATATCGTCTGTATGCGGGGCACCACCCCACGTGCCACCCCGCGCTGCTGGAGTAAGCATGAACAGCCCACGTTACAGTCAGGGACCTGAGCCTCCACGAGGCGGGGGCACCTACTTTAGATCCCACAGTCCGTGATAGCACCAGACCTGGAGCCCACGTGTTAGACTCCCTGCCCAGCTCCCTTTTCCTACACCCAGCTGCCCCGCTAGGACTCACCAACCGTGGAGAGATTCAACACCCCGAGACAGGAATTCACAGGCGTGGCCTTGCATGCCTCCCACGGAGGGGGCTCACCTCAAGGGCAGCACCCTCCCCTCTGTGGGCTGGCTCCATCTAGGAGAAAGTCGTTTCTCATGGTTCATCCAGAGAGAGCTAGCCCCGAAGGCCTTCCAACCTCCCCCCTCACCTTGAAGTCTGCCCTTCTCCAGGCCGGCACTCCTGCCATGCAGCTAGACTTCACAGGATGTACTTGGGGACCTATCCAACTTTGTTTGTCTCCTCTGGACATCCTCCAGGTTGTCTTTGGAGCCCAGAGGGGGCAGTTCTCCAAAGCAGGACATCCCCTCCATGGTCCGGACCCCTAAGCCTCTCAGTGATGAACCAGAGACGAGACTGACACCCTTTGCAGCCTTGTGCTGCTGCCCCGCAGCGACTCTCTCCCCTTTGCTCCTATCCTGGGTGGGCTGCAGGTGGGTCGAGCCACAGGCAGCAAATATTTGCTGACCGAGGGAATGCATTGTCACTGAAGACCACTCGGCCGGTGTCTGTGTGCGCAGGAGGTGAAACGGGGGCCAGTGACTGAGGAAGGACTTACCCAAAGCCTCACACCTGTGAGGAGGCCCAGACAGTGGGTGACCCACCCCAACCCCAGTCAAGTTCAAAGGCTGAGAGAGAAGACCAGGGCCAGATGGGACACTTAAACAACGTGGCACAAGTGAAGATGTCATTAAAGGCTGGAATGACAGCTCCGCAGCTGCATCTGAGCCAGAAAGATCTGGGCATGGGAAGACAGCTCCAGAGCAGGGCAAGGGCAGGGCAGCAGCAGCTCCTGAGAAAGCCCAGGTATCCAGCCAGACCCCAGAGCCGGGGGTGGGGGTGGGGGCATTGGGTGTGAGGGGCTGGGGTGGGGGGTAACATGCTAGGGTCTGTCCGGGGAAGAGGTGTGGCTGTGCGGGTTGCTGGACAGAGTCCCATGGATTCCCCGTTCCACCCCCGATTCTGTGCAGCCTCAGCACCCTACGCCTCTACGTGAGTTCCCCTCTCACTTCTGCAGGTGGGGAAACGACACCAATCCCATGAGGTGTTAGAGCAGAGGCGATGGGGACTGACACGCAGTGGGTGCTCAGTGGAGAGGGAGTCACCCATCTAAATCGGGCCCAGCCTTCAGCTCCGGGGCTGCTCCCGTGTGAAGCTGGCCCTGCCTACCACTTGTTTAAAATTATTCAGAATACCAGCTACATCTACATTAAGCACCTATTAAGTGCCAGCCACTTGCTAAGTGCTCTACAAGCCCTCACACGAGATCCTCCAGGCAAGGCCATGAAGTAGTGCCACCACTACCCTCCCTTTAGAGATGAGGATCTTGACGCTGGGATCTGGCTGGATTGCCCGAGGTGCAAAGCCAGCATAGCCAGGGGACTCTGGGGCCTGCCAGCCAGACTGCAGGACACGGTCCAGCCTGTGGCAGTTCCCTCCCGGCGGCTTGCCACCTGGGCCAGAACCACCTACGGCCTTCTATTAAATAGTTCACAAGCGGGGTCCTGAGTTTTGCACTGGTGCTGTGGACGGAGAGCCTGTCCACTCTCTCCTGATCCCCGACTCAGGGGAGAGACAGTGGCCTCAAACCCCTGTGGAGAGATGAAGGTCTGGGTGTGGGAGGGAGAGGCTCCTGCCGGGTCTCAGCAGCCAAGGGTCTCCGACTCAGGAGGGAGCTCACACAGCTTGCCAAGTCCGGGCAGGGCTGGGGGGGCTGGCGAGGAAGCCGGCCTCCTGCCTCCGGAGAGGTTCGAGCCCGGCCGCGGCGAAGCCCGGGGCTCAGGAGGAACAGCCGGGTCTTCAGCAATGGGGCTGAGGCCGGGGCGCTGGGTCCGCCCCTGCTCGGGGTCCGGGAGGACGAAGGGGTGCCAGGGGAGGGCCCCGGAACTTGGCAATTTGTGAGTTGGCTTTGGATGAGCCCCTCACCTTCTCGGAGCCCCAGTTTCTGCTCACTGTCCCTGTGGTTGGCAGCAGTGTCTGGTGGGACAATGCGTGTGAATGTCCTGGTGGCGGTGTGGGGCGGGGGCCAGGGCTCCTGCTGTTCCTCTTACGGTGGTTTTTGTTGCTGTGTAACCTCGGGCACGGCTGTGCCTATCTCAGATCGGGGCAGGGACGTGGTCTGCTCAGAGGAGGAGCACCCCGGCCCCCACACAGGAGGTCAGGGGCACCCGCAGTTGATTCCAGGGGCCACCATAATAGTCGGGCGAGCCAGGGAACAGTAATGCGGCCTGCTCCTTCCTGCTGCCAGAGATCACGGAGGGAAGAGTCGGGCTGCGGCCTGTGGCCAAGTGTGCTGCCCTGGTGCCCACCTGCTCCAGGACTCCAGGTGGGTATTCCCTGGGAAAGCCTGGCACAGTGCTGGTCCCACCTGCTTCTGCCCCCTCCCTCCCCCTAGGATGGGACTCGGGGGCGAGGGTGGGGACACAGTGCATTGGAGAGGGCTGAGCTGGGCTGAACTAGGAAAACCCCTATCTCTGTGACCTTGGAGGTCCCTGGCCCTCTCTGGCCATTAGCATTCCCGTCTGTACAACTGGGAGTTTCTTTCTGCCTCTAACGCTCCACGATGTGTGATCCTGACGGGAACTGGGCTCATGTGTGCAGGGCCCTGTGGCTGAGACAGGCCCGGGAAGAGTTAGGGCCACTCATTCAGGCTTCCGGAGCTCACTCCTGTCCCACCACCTTGTGGCCTGTGCCTTCGTGTCCTTCATCAGGACTGGGCCACATGCTTCCTTGCATCTGTCTCACTCCCCTCAGAGGGCGCAGACATCACCCCCACAGAAGAAAGCAGGGCTCCTCAAGGGCAGGTCTCTGATGGGTACCTGGCATAGAGGAGGCACACGGAGGATGCTCACTGAAGGGACAACCTCCAGGCAGGGAGAGCAGCCTGAGGAGGAGACCTGGCCCACTGGGGCCCAGTGCACCCCTGGTGTGGCTCAAGCACCGGGCTGGGGTGAAGACAGAAGCGGCCGGAGAAGGGGCTGGAGAGAGCATTTGAGGCAGCTGAGAGCGTCTTGAATGCCGTGTTGAGGCGCGGCGGTAGGGAGGCCACTGTGCAGGACACATTTGTTTCAGAAGAGCTCTGTGTCCAAAGCGTGGAGGGCACAGCACAGAGCCAAGGAAGGAGGAGGAAACCAGGGGCGGCATGCCCAGAGAGAATGGCTGGGGGCCAAATCCCAGAGCATGACGGAAACGTCAGGATGGCCCAGAGAATAGGGGCCCATCCCTCTGGATCGGGGGGAGGGAGGGTCAATGCTCGATAGACTCAGAGCGTGGGGCCCAGTGCTGCTGTGGGGGGTGAGGTCCACAGTCTGGTCGAGTCCACCTGCCTAGGGCCTGAAGCAGGGGCAGTCACCACCCACCCCAAGAGGCCAGCAGGCCAGCACCCTGAGCCAGTGGCCTCTCATTTCCCCGACCCTGGGCTGAGGGCTCCTGCCTCAACTGGAGGCTGAGTCACACCCTTCTGTCCCATTTCCCTTCTGACACCCAGTGGACACTGTTCCTTCTGCTCCGAAGCTTCCTGCCCCCCAGTCCCTCCTCCTGAGTTCCCCTGCACACATCTCCATGTTTCAAGACTCGATCAATGACATCTCTTCCAGGCGGCCTTCTTTAAGCCCTCCGCACTGAGTCCCCACAGTTCCTGGGCTCCCAGCTCTGGTCATGCAACATCCGAGTCTGTGCCTTTTGCCCTGTGCTCCCAGGGTCACCTGAGATCTGGGACTCCTGGTGTCCCCCGTGTGTTGAGTGACTGTGGGTAATCCATGCGTCTCTGAGCTTAGTTTCTCAGCCTGTAAAGTAGTGTAATCACCACCAAACTCGTGCCATAGGCTGCGTGGCCCCTGCAGTGACTGTGGAGGTGAGGGTATTTATGGGTCATTTATGGAGGCTCTAAACATCCTGCACAAGGAGGGATGTCATTTATGGGGGCTGCTCCCTGTCTAGTCTGCACCCTGAGGGCCTTGCCCAGGGTGAGCCCAGCTCTGTCCTGCCCTGTCTGCTATAGAAGCCCCCACCTCAGTCCCTGATTGTTCTCAGAACCCTTCCTCCTGGGATCACCCTCCCAGCCTGGAGACAATGCCCACCCCGAGGATTCCACAGCCCCCACCTGCTTAGTGCCTCTGAAGGCCTCGGAAGTTCTTCCCGAGGCCAGGCTCCTCCTCAGGCATGCTGGGCAGCCCCAGTTAAGCCACTGCCCTCTTGGAGCCTCTAAGAATGGGGGCAGAGACAGCAGGGTGTGACGGTCAGGCTTTGGAGTCAGACGCCCCGGGGCCCTGACCCTGGCGTTGACCTGCGCAGTTTGTCAGGCCTTTGTGTACCCCCGTTTTCTCCTTTGTCAAATGGGGATGGTGCCCGCACCTACCTCAGGGGTTGCTCATTGGTAAGCTGTGTAGATACCCCACAGAGCTCAGGGCCTGGGCTCAGGGAGCTCAAAGGGGAACGGCCTTCTCTAAGGGGACTTCCAAAAGTACCCCTCATCTGTGTCACCTCCTGCGTTCTTTGCTCCCCATCACTGTCCATCCATGTGGTCCTGCCCCTTGCTGCTCCCCATACTGTCTTGCTGCCTAGCATGTGTCTCCCCTCCCCTCACAGCATTTGTCCCCCCAGAGACCCAGCCCAGCCCACACTGACATCTCTCACCCCCTTCTCAGGGCGCCTTTGTGACTGTCATACGTTAGCTGTCCACCACTCAGTCCCTCCTCCCCACACCAGGTCTGGAGCTCCATCTCCACATTCCCCACTCCCAGGACAGGGCCCTCAGCTGAGTTTGGTGTTGAGGATGGTGGAAGAAGAACGGACGGATGCAGTAGCCGAAGGAACACTCCAGTCTCCAAACGGCCTGCAGCTGGTCCTCTGGCCCCAGTGACACTGCCTGCTCTAGTTTCCCAGGCAAGACAGCAGTAGACATCACCCTCCGCTTGCTAGTCCTGACTTGTGGGGTCCTCAAGGTGGTGAAAGGAGTCTGGGTGCCTGCCCTTCCTGTGCCAGCTTGGCCCTTTGCACCTCTCTGGATCCTCCGACAGAGAACTCCCTTGGGGAAGGCATCTCTCAACCTCAGGGAAGTGCACTCTCGGCCCATCCACAAGCTTGACCCCAGGATGCCTGTCTGTTCGGCCCTGCACAGAGCACTAGGGCAGGCACAGTGTTCTTTTATTCAGTAGACCTCCACCAAGCATCTCCTCAGTGCCAGGGCCTGGGCTGGGCACTGGGGTGATGGGTGAGCATTCCATGGCCCTACCCTGAGATTTTGCCAGTCTGAAGGGGGACACTGAGGTATGGAGAAAAGCCAGATCCTATAACTCCTGATCTGCATTTGCATCCTGACTTGGTCACTTGCAAGGCTGTGTGGCCCTGGGCAACCCTGGCCCTCGTTCCTGAGTCCTGAGGACTATGGGGAGGAGGGGAGGCAATGAGCAGGTGCACCAAGGCGTTCTCAGAGGGCCTGTACACTGTACAGCCCCACACAGGCCTTAGTCAATAAGCAGGCGACAAGACGGCCAATACTCAGTGCTACATGAAGAATTCACTCTGGGATGTGCTGAAAGGGGTGAGATTGCCCAGAGCCCCCAAAGGCGGGGGCTTAGAGGTCTGCCTCTCACTATCTCCCTGAGGTCCTCCAGCCCAGACCTCCCATTGTACAGAAGGGAACACTGAGGCCCACAGAGGAGCAGGACCATGTCCCAGGGCCCACACTGAGTCAGTGCGGCTCAGAATGGCTGGGTCAGGAGGGGGCATTGAACCCAGGTTCACTGAAGGTGTCCCCATAACTGAGATGAAGGGGAAGAGGAGGATGAGAAAGGAGACAGAAGATCTTCAGAGGATCACAGGGAGTGGGAGGCACCAGCATAGAGACTGGGTGTTACTGAAATGTCTAGCAAACCCTGGACATCCCACAGGCCCTGCAGACCCAACCTGCTTAAAAGCTGTCACCGGCACACCCCAGACCTGCTAACCCGCTGTGTTCACTCTCTCATCAGTGCTTTTGTCCCTTCAGAAGCCCAGGCGGAGCCTGGGTGGTCCCCACGCGTCCTGCCTCAACCTCCCTCCCCGCAGTGAGCATGCCCACAAGGTCTGAGGCTCACATGTCAGGAAGGCCTGTCCATGGTAAAGCTGTGGAACACCCACACACCTCACACTGCTGGGGGAGTGCTGTCGGCAGAGGCACGTGGGAACCTGCGTGGCGGTGACACCTGACTGTATCCTGTGAGCCAGTAATCTACTCTCAAGGCAGGTGCCCCGTGGTGGGCTGGGAGGTGCTGACTGGCACCTCTAATGAACGAGTCCTGCTTTGTAGCATTGCCAGTTTGTATGGTATAAATTACCCACCGTGGCCCCCTTGGAACTACCAATGTGATGTCACTGAACGCAGAGCTGCAAAGAGATGCACACCCCGGTTTCTCGTCCGCCGGTCTCCAGCGCACGGCCGGGTATGTGGGCACAAATGGCCTGGAATCGTCTCCGCAGCCCCTGCCTAACCGCCCCGCACCGGAAGCTGCCCGCACGCCCACCCGCAGCACAAGGCAAAACCGGTCTGTTCCCCAGTGGAGTACGCTCGGCGGGGACGGCGCAGCCACTGCGCGCAGCCCTGTGGGCCTGCGGCTGACTCGCACGTGTGTTGTGCCGGCCCCGATGGGTGCACCCTGCAAGAGGAAACCACAAAACGAATCCACAGTGACAGAAGGCAGGCCAGCGGTGGCTTTGGAAGGAGGGCCGGGCCGGGCAGGGCGCCGAGGGGCCGACATGTGGATACGCAGGTGTGTTCGCTTCCGGTAACTTACTGAGCCGTGCATTTGTGATTGGTTCACGTTCCTGAATCATGTCTACTTCAACTAACAAGTTTTCATTAAGGAAAAACCCGCCGAATGCTCTCAGCGGCCCCCAAACCCCCCACATTCCAGCTACACCAACCTTCTTTTTTTCTCAAAGCATATCAGTACACACAGCTTTTATTCACTTTTTCCCTCTTTTATATGGAGATATAATTACATATAACATATTAGTTTCAGGTACAATGTAATGATTTGGTATTTGCATGTATTGCCAAGTGATTACCACGAGAGGTCTAATTAACTTCCATCATCCCACAGTTACAAATGTGTTTTTCCTTGCGATGTGGACTTTTAAGATCTACTCATGGCAACTTTCATATTTGCAATATAGTATTATTAAGTATAGTCACCCCAAACTTCTTCACATTTAGTTACTCATTCATCCAACCAAAAGTCATTCACCGAGAGCTTGCTGTGCGCAGGCCCGCGTCCCCAGCCGCCGCACCCTCTCAAGTAGTCGTTCTGCAAGGGCTGTTCCCTCTGCCTTCGGAGCCTGCCCAGGGCTTAGCTGTCTGCTTACCTCATCTTCACAGTTCAGGTAAGGCCTTATCTCTCCCTCCTCCCAGGGAACCCCCCAACCCTCCTGACCCTGAGCTGTGTTAGGGGTCTTCCATAGCCCATGAGCTTCCCCTTGTCCCACACTGAGCACACGAGTTTGTCATTGTCATCGCCTATGTCCACACCTGTCTGCTCACCAGCCTGTGATCTCATCCTGGACAAAGGCCAGGTCTGCCTCATCCTGGGGTCCTCTGCCCTGGCTCAGGGCCTGGAATGGAACTGGCGTCAGGAGGCGTGTGGAGTGAGTGCAGGAAGACAATAATGAACGAGCAAACGGAGCAGAGTCCTGGAGTTTTCTAGGCACTTCTGATTTCAGTTTCCTTCTTGTTACTCCTGTGAGAACACAGCTATCATCAGACCAGGTGTCTCAACTGTTTTTGAAAGGATCACTCCCAGGATCAGGGCCTGGGATGGCGGTGGTATACAGTGGGCTGCATGGCTGGAGTTGAAGGTTTGAGCTCTAGCTCTGCCTCAGTGGTCCCTGTTCTGTCTCCTCCCCAAGCCTCACTTTCCAGCCCATGAATGGAGACTGAAAAGTGTGTGAGGGTCCTTGCCACACAGTCATTTCAGCCCTTGCTATGTCTTCTCCACGTTGCCCTGGGGCCTCACGCTCCAGCGCCTGCGGCCCTGGGAGGTGAGACTGACAGCAGCAGAGGTGGAACCCCCAGTGCATTAATGGGGCTCGTGTTTACCCAGGCTGGGCACATAAAATGCCTCAAGCGAAACTGAGCTTGGCTCGGAGCAATCTGGCATTGTCCGTTCCGGCTCTTGAACGTTGGAATGAACCACCTGGGTGGGCACCTCATTCCCTAGACACCTTGGAAAACTCCAGAGGGAAGCTTGGCAATGCCTTGGGACAGAGGAATGGACAAGAATGGGTTTGTAGGACTTGGGGACCTGAGAGGTCAACTTGTCCAGCCCCTGGTCCCACACAGGGATTGCCTGCAGGCTGCATTACAGCCCAGTGGAAGAAGAACTTGGACTTGTCCTGCATGCTTCTCAGCAGAACCCTGCACTGGTACCCAGGGCGCTTAGCCCTCTGACATATTACCTCGGCCAGGTCTGTGGCTTCTGTCCCCGTACTGTTGCTTGGCTTCTGAGGGCAGGACCTGGGTCAACTCATCTCTCTGTCCTCAGCCTGGTGCTTTCTAAGTTCCTCCTCTGGGACTTGTCCTGTGCTAGCTCTCAGGGGAAGCATAAGACTCAGTCTTGCCTTTGGGGAGTTTATGTCTGGCAGGGAAAACAGCTGGGTACCCAATGCACCAGGGCATAAGGAAGGCATTTATCTTTCATCCATCCATCCGTCTCTTGACAATAATCCCATCAGCTTCTGAAGAGAAAAGTTACCAGTGCAGGCTCTGGGGTCAAGTGGTTCTGAGTTCAAAACTGTCCCCTATTTCATGACTCTTGGCTTCTCTCTCCACCTCTTTGGACCTCATCATTAAAAATCCTACCTGTCACTCACAGAGTAGTGATGAGATTCCCTGAGACCAGACGTGTAAACCGAGGGAAGAGAAGACTTCCGGCCCCGAGGCGGATGCGCCCAGACGATCACGAAGCCTGTGTTTCCGGTCCCGCCATCTTCCTTCCGCGTTGAGTGGTGCTGAGTGGGCGAGGCATTCGGGGGGCCGAGCTCCGGGGAGCTGCGGTTCCTTTTCGGTAACTGGGGTGGGTGGGGGAGGTTTTCCGGCTTTGCCGTCTTTGTGGGTGCGGTTCCACCATCCGGTGTAGGAACGGCTTCCAGAATGCGGACCCCTGCGGCTGCCCGCTGCGCTGACCCACGTAGCAGAACTGCGATTGGCCCCGAGGGACGCGGACTGCGGAGGGGACGGGCGGCCGACCGGGGAGCAGGGAGGTGGTCTGTGGAAGCGCCGCACGTGCCCGCTTGTGGGCACGACACTGGGGCCTTACCCAAAGGGAAACTCTCCTGTCAGTAATGTCACTGATCATGAAGCCCATGTTGTTGGAAATTTGAAATAACTATAAACCTTTTCTTTTCTTGATAAGAATCATGTGAAATAGAACTTGTCAGCAGCTCGGTATTTGTAGGGCAGAGTCTATAGCAGCAAGTGCATTTGTGTCTGAAGTTGCCTGTTTCACGTGTCCCAACTATCAGTAATAATAGATTAGTTTCAATCAATCATACAAGAGGAAAGACTGAATTATTTTCTATTCTTTCAAGGAAAGTATTACAAATGTTATTGTAAAATGAGGCGACAAATAAAGAGTATGTAGTCCAAAATTATAAGAAAAAAAGTATTATAGAGGTATTTCTGGCACTTAATTAGTAAAATATTATTTTCCTGAATTTGGTAATATTGTGATATTTGCTTTTAAAAATTTATAAATGTTTGTGTTCTCTTGCCTCATTTTAAATAAGTATTCACTTTTGTACTTAATTTTATATCTTTTTGTATATTTCTTCTTAAAGAGGGCTCTTAAATTACATATGTTTCAGCCCCCCACCCCCCGCCCCGAACCGGATCGGACCCTGCCTGGCACATAGTAAGTACTCAGCAGCATTGGAAACTTTTGACTTGGTCCTCTTGCCCCAGCCAGAACTTGCATCCAGGTTTTCCCACTCCTGCCACTGGGGTACCCACAATCCCCTACGTATTCTGCAATTATAAACATGTACGTAGAGGCAGATAGGGGGCAGATGCAAGGTCAATCAATGCTGGCTCAGCCCGCCAATGTCCCTGTCACACATCTGTCTCTCCCACTACAGGGGAGGCTCCAGGGCAAGTATGTATCTCACTCATCGGGTCCCAGTGACCAGCACGAGCCTGGCAGGGAGGAGGCCTTCAAACTCACAGGACGAATCTGTCCTGGGCTCAGTGTCAGCCACAGGTGGGTTCCCCTAGCTTCCTTCACTTTTCCTCTGGTGGACAAAGAAGAGTGTAGTTTGATGGTGTTAAACTGAGACCTCATGATCCTCAGAGGGGATCCTCTGGAGCTGGCAAGAGAGTCCAAGGAAGTCTGGGTGACTGGGGTTCCAAGTCCCTCTCGCCTCCCTTCAACTAGAGCACTGTCCCTTTTCTCGGAGATAATCACCAGGGTTCTGCAGGAGAGTTCATCTGGAAAATACCATGCAAGCAGAAAATGAGATGGAAAACCACTGATGTGTTTCCTGCCTCGTATGCATCGCAGGAAGCTCGGGACTTGTTCAAGGCTCATGTTTGGTAAGAGAGAACCTCCCAGAGGGCATTTTGTGATCGACTTCCCTCTTACATTCTTGTATGTTTTCTGGCCTTTTTGTCCCTTCTTCTTTAAAACTTGGCTGAATTCTATATGCGTCTGGGCATCATCTCCCTTTTGGAATGAGTTGAGCTAGAAATAGATTCATCTAAAGGTTTAACAAAAGTTGTTGAATGAAGGAACCTCCAAGCGTGTCTTCTAACCTAGCCCAGCCATCTTCACCATCCTCTGTCCTTCTGCCCCTCCCTCCCTCATGGAAAGCTATCGGTGCTGTTTTCCTCACTAGATGATTAGCTCTTGGAGGGCAGGGGCCTTACATACCCACCCAGAACCCTCGCCAATGCAAGTTCTCACTGCACAACTACAGAAAGAAGGGAGAGAGGGAGGGAAGGAGGGAAAGGTGTCCTATGTCCTAACCTGTCACTCATGGCACAGTAGCCTGAGCAAGCTCAGGCTCTGAAATCACACAGACCCAGGTTCAAATCTGGACTCCACATCTTGCCAACTGTGTAACCTTGGACAAGTCACTGCCCTTTTCTGAGCCTCATCTCCAAAATAAGAATAATCTATATCTTGCAGGTCAGTGAAGAGTCAGTGATACAACATCTTCAAAGCACCTAGCCAGGGCCAGAAGGTGCCCTGGAAAAGGCTTAGAGAATGAACTGAACTGGCTTGGAAGGGGAGGGGACCTCTGTGTGCAGAGCCTGTCCCAAGCTGGGGCCTCCCCTCTCCCACGAGTTCCTCAGCCCCCAGGGGCTCCAAGTCCAATGGGGCAGAACCTTTTAATTGGGCCAGGCCAGGAGGGTGGGTGGAGGCAATCAAGCCTACTCAAACTTGGCAGGTGGCCTGGCCCCACCAAGCCTGCCCGTGCTGACTGCAGGGCTGCCAACAGCAGGGTGTTTCAGAGGTGTGTCTGCGACCACCAGCCAGCCTCTGGCCACACAGCCTGCTCGGTCCCCTACCCTGTGGAGGCCTTGAAGCTTGGTGTGACTGGTTAGAAGCTCGCTGTGACAGGATGGGCACAGTGTGGGTGCCCAGCCAGTGCCAGGTGAGTTGAACAATTACATTTTCTGTGCACATTTTCTTAAAATACACAGATACCTTTGTAAAATGCAGAAACCTTCGGCCCTGTGTGGGGAAAATGAAGCAATATAATACCAGTAATTCATTGAGTGTCTACAATAATGAGACATATTTATATTATTTAATTCTCTCTATTATTCCCATTTTATAGGTAGAGAAACTGAGGCTGAGGAAGGTTAAAACTTGCTCAAGTTCACAGAAGCAGGCACATGCTATGATCAGGGTCCAAGCCCATCCTCACCTCCAAAGGGTGTGCTGTTGCCCTGCCCAGCGCCACCCACCTCCCAGGTCACGCCCGTGTTAACCAAACCGTCCTCTGCCCAGCCTGGTGTTGGGCTGGGGCTGCAGGTAAACCTGCAGGGTCCTGCCAGGGCGGGTTAGACTCACACAGACAATGCTAAAAAGACAGCCAGCCCCAGAGAAGGAACTGGAAGAATCTGAGCGGGGGCGTTAGAGGACTGGAGGTGGCCTCTGTGCAGTAGAGCTTTGAGGGGCTGGGAGAGAGGAGGAGCCCTCAAGGCCATTTGCATCGAATCCCCAGTGGTACAGAAGGGAGACACGTAAGTAACACAGAGGGGCACAGGGAGCAGAAGCAGACCTGCACCCGTAACCCAAAGTCTCCCCTCCCTGTCTGGGCCTCTGGCCTCTACTCTGCCCATGGCTTCCTGTGAATCCTCAATAAATGTGCACAGGGGCAGCCAGGTGGCAAGCAAGTGGGAGCAGAAAGAACTGACTGTTGACCCAGTCGGAGCACTCATATCCCAGAGGGACTGAATGGGCAGCGGGGATGGCGGACCCAGGCAGTACCCATAAAGACCTGCTGAATGAATAAGGGACGGGGGGAGGGAGGCCCCGGTGGGCAAAGCCAGTATAATAGAAAGGAGACACAGGGCAGTAAGCATCGGAACCAGCGTCTGCAAGGCCCTCCTCCCAGGCCCAGCAGCCCCAGGTGCAGGGGCTGCCCTGGGAAGAGTGAGCTCCCCATCACGGGACGGGTCACGACTGCCAGGACCAGGGTTCCTTCCTGCAGATCTGGTGTCTCTGGCCCTGGGATTCTTTCCGCAGAGCTGCTGGGGACTAGAGCTGCTTCCTATCAGGAGGAGAAAAGTGCTTGCAGGCCAGCTGGAAGGCGGCCCCCCTGATGGTCCAGAGGAGGAGGGGGCCTGCTGAGCGCTCAAGACTCCACACCAGGTGGCCTCCTTGCTCTCCACCAACTGGCCCAGGCCAGCCCGCCACCAGCTCACCATGGGCTTCCCATAGGGCGCGTCCCCTCGGGGCCCTCCCCTGCCCTGTCTGCTCTCACGGATGTTCTGAAGCCAAAGCAATTTCTATCCCCTTATCCCCCCTTTGCAGCCTAAAAACACGTTTACATGATTCCTTTTATGTACAGTCAGGGAATAGACACCTCAGCTTTGGATATAATTTCTTTGGTACAAGAGTCTCTCTCTGTAGTTGGGGTGGGGTGACCCCCAGAACAGGCATGTTCTCACCCTTATCTTCCCCAGGGTCACTTCATTTTTCAAGTCTTTTCACCTCTCAGGGTCTTGGTTTCACCTTCTATAAAATGAGTATATAAGACTGTTTTACAAAATCACAACAAGCCAAATGAAGTTCTTAAAAAAGAAGTGGCTCCCTACCTGCTACGGGGCTGTGAGGACTGCCCTGAGCCTGGCTCCCACGGTCCCCTGCCCCTGCGCCTGGGGTCAGGCCCAGCGTGGGGAGCTGCCCCACCAAGAGCTGCTTCCTGAGGCTCCTCACTCCTCTCACTTTGGCCCTTACCGAGGAGACATGGAGACTCTGAGGGCTTCAGACTCAATGTGTTTTATGGGCCCTGTGAACACGGCAGCCTCATAAAGTCACTACAGATGGCTTACAAGCCCTGACACCTCTCGGTATCCCCTGACCCAGGAACCCTGAGCCCACCAGGGAAAGACTGGGCCCCAAGACCAAAGGACGGGCTGCTGGGCCTATAGCACTGGGTGACCAGGATAAATCCTCTTGCCAGCCGTGCTGCCCCTGTGGCCTGAGAGACTCAGGACACAGTTTTGTCAACCCAGCCAGGTGCGACCAAAATGGTGCAGCAAGACCGCTCACCTGTGCGCTGGGTGAGTGGAAGGACTGGCCTGTCCCCAGTCCTGACAGAGCCCCTGCATTTCTGGGAGGCCACCCTCTGCTCCCCTCCCATGGGGGTCCTCGTTAAAGGCGCAGGATTTAGAGTCAGCTTGGGTTTCATCCTGCTTCTGCCATTAGCCTTGTGAGCTTAACCAAGACCCTTGAACCACCCTGCTCCCAGTTTTCTCATCCCTGCAGTGAGAATAAGAGCAGCTATTTCCACCTCATGTGGTTTTTGAGAGGATCAAGCAAGATAAAGGTGCTGTTATTTCATCCTTGCTTTGTCCTTCAAGCAATATGGCATTGGCCACTGACCCAAGGGATGTGCACATCCTGTCATCACTAAGGCCACTTCTCTCTAGGGTGTACCCCAATCCAGTTGCAGGATTGCCAACGATCTTCCAACAGAAACCTCAGCGCCAGTGTCCTCTACCCACACCCAAGAGCCCCCCTCAAACTGTTCACCCGATTTTCAAGATATCCTTCAACCTTGCCCATGTAGACCTATCATTCATTCCCTCCAGTTCCCACAGCCCTGAAGGACCCAATGTGCTTCACTCACACAGGTCATGCTGCCACTAGCACTAATATTAATAATAAGAAAAACTAGCACTTATGGAGTGCTCACTCCACATATATTACATGTGACGGATCCCCGAGTAACACATACCAACTCACTCAATCCTCAGAAATACCTTACATGGTAGGCCCCGAATTGTCCCACGTTGGACGAGGACACTCAGGCATGGGACAAGTGCCTCAGAGATCACACAACTATGAGGTAGCACAGCAGGGTTTCCAGTTGGTGATGTCTGGCTCCAGAGCCACAAATGCCCATTCTTGCCACATGCCATGTATTAATTCACAAGACATGAGTGGGGCCTGGAGGGTACAGGGAATGTGGAGACGAGGGGGGTGTCCTCTGGCCTGGGCATTCTGGAGCTGCCCCAGGCACCTTGCAATGCTATTCTTGTCATAAAGGCATTCGGGGGGAGGGTCCCCAGAATGTGCTCTCTTGACAACCTACCTATACCGAAGTCTCCCAGGTGCTTGTGGAAGTGCAGAGTCTTTGGCACTATTCCTGACCTCCTGAATCAGAATCTCTGCAGGTTGAGCTTGAAGACTGAGAAGAAATACTCAACTAGAAAGTTCTGCACAGACTGGAATCCATTCAAATCCTGAATTAAGGACCCCCTGGGCAAGTCACTGGGCTTCTCTGAATCTCCATTTCCTCATCTGTAATTTAGGAGTGATAAAACTGAGCCCCACAAATGGCTGTGAGAGTCAATGAAACAATGTATGTATAACTGGGGTGTGAAACAGGCATGAAAGTGCAAACATTTTATCTTTTCACCACTGTCTCGCAAACTGGCCTACTGACTCCAGCCCTGAAATGGCTGGACCCCAGACTTCCTGCTCTATGTTAGGTTATTGAGGGACAATCTCATTTTCAGCTGCTAATGGCTGCACCTGACCTAACCTTAAGGGTCACTCTCACACCCAATTCGAAGTTCCTCCTCCCCCAGCTCAGGCCCACTTCCAGAGGCAGCCACTGAGAGGGGAGAGGGGGCACCCAGTCCTATAGGCCCAGGGTTTCCTCTATTGTGTTGCCCTCGCCATCGGAGTCTTGTCTGGAATTCCATGAGAGTGGGTGGGTAGACATAAAATGAGGACAGTGGGCCTTACCTGGGGCTGTCAGAATCTGGCCTGGGGGCCCTCTCGCCATGGCAATGCCCAAAACCCCGCCTTCTCTCTTTGGGTACACTGCGGGTTTTTCAGTGACCTCCCCCTACTCCTTGTTAAGAAACCATTTGTTGACATGGGTGATGCTGCTGTTCTGGCTGATGTCTCCCACTCTCCCTGAACCCCAGGCAGACACTTTCTGTTGTGGTAACCTGACCTTGGCAGGCAGCAAACCCGTGGACTGATCCTAGCTAAAGAACATGGGCCCCACTCCATTCCAGAGTATCCACTTTGTCTGACAGGAAGTTTGTTTCTTTGCCCCGCCTGAAAGACAGGGTTGGCCTTGCAGTCCCTCTCCTCTCCCTCCAGCCTCAGGCTTCAGACAGTGTTTCAGGGGAGAATCAGATACACATCCAGGCCTTGACCTGGGAAGGGGACATTCCTTCCAGCTCCTACCTCATCTCCTACTTGGGCTGGATGCCAGTCACAGAACTGGTGTGGGGCCATCCCTTTTCCCAGTCCTGCACAGATGCCTTCAAATGGAGGGTGCTGGGCATCTCTGACATGCAGTCTGGGCCCTAAACCCCTAACTCAAAAAAGAGTTAGGCTCAGAGTCCATAAAGATTTCCAGACCTTTCTCTTCCTAAAACAAGGGGAGCTGGGGGTTCGAGGGAGGAAACAGAAGAGTAGAAAGCAGGGCTACACCAAGCGTCAGCAGAGTGGAGCTTCTGCAGACTCCCGGAGATGCACATAAAACTAGGGATTGGGAGGGATTCGTTTCTAATTAAAAAGCAATCGAGGCCCAGATATAAAGTATCATGACACTAATAATCCAGGAAATCTGGAACCTTAAATCACAGCAATTTTTCCCTGGAGGGCAGGCCTTGGACCCCAGGATTTGAGAGGAGGAGGCTTGGTGTGTGCCAAGGCAGGAAATGCTGAAGGTGAGCACCGATTCCTCCCCACTAAAGCATTCAGATAAATAGCAGGTGAGAACGCAGAGGCCTTGGAGTCCAGTTTGACACTGTCGTTTCACAGATGGTGAAACTAAGGTGCAGAAAAGGGGTAGGTCCTGCCCAGGCGCAAAGAAAACAGGGATGAAGCTGAGCTGGAGTGCCTCTCCCTGAGGCAGCCTTGTGCTCACACCCAGGTTGGATGCTCTCGCACAATCCCCTGCCAGCATTTTGCAGTGTGGTCTGAGTTCTGGGACTCTCCCAGGGTTGCTGAATGCAGAGATTATTTGAGGTTCTGCAGCTCTCTTGGGTGGTGGTGGTGGATGGGTCTGAAGACCTTGCAAATAGGGTGAGCAAGCTGTCTCCCCAGGGTCAGGGGCCACTCACAGTTTTCATCATCCAATATGGTCCTCACCACTTACCTGCACTGCCTTCCATCGAGGACTTACTGGGTGACTCTAGGAAAGCTTGCCAGCCTCTCTACTCCAGCCTTGGTTTCACCATCTGTATGATGAGGAGGTGGAACTGGCCCTCTCTCTGTAGAGGCCCCTCAGTGCTGACCACTGTGATTCTATGAGTTTATTTGCCTACCATTCCATTCTCCATAGAGGGGTGTAGTGAAGACAGAAAGCAACCAGAAGGGTGCAGGGGGTGATGAATGGGGAGACAGGAAGTGTTTGGAGCTACTAAGGAAGAGCTGCAACAAAGCCCTACCCACAAAGATCCCTCTGTACCCCCTAATTCCCCGGATTTCCCTTCTCAGGGTTGACATGAGCCAAAAATCAGACACTTCATTCATTCATCCTACAAGGATTATCACTTCTCTGGAATGCTCTGTGCTACAAATCTTGAGATGTCTGAGAGAATCTAACCTAAGTGGGTGGGTCTCTCTCTTGCAGCTGAGTGAAATGCAGGCTGCAAAACAACCACTGACCTCTGGTCACATCAATAAAGATGTTGTACCCAAATTCAGGGAGGTGATTTTCTCAATCTACTTCATACTGACTAGATTCCTAGAGAGTGGTGACTAGTGTGGGAGTAAAACTTTGACTAGAGAAGTAACCAGGGAGGTAAGAGTTCTAGAACCCAGCATATTTGGAGAACGTTGAAGTTTCTGGGCCAGGTCAGCCTGGAAAAAAACAAACTCAGGGGTCAAGGATGCTAGTTCTAAACCTCTACACGGATGTCTTGGGACAGATGGCCATATGTGTTTGGTGGAATTATAGACCTGAGAGCTACAAGACCTCAGAGATTTCTGATTCAAGCTCTCCTCCCATAGCTTCCCTGACTGATAAAGCATAGTACACCGCCTCTGCACCCCCTAATGACATGGGGCTTACTCCCTACCTGGCAGTTGCTTCTGCAGTAAAAAAAAAAAAAAATGACATATAAAATTCTGCTGATTTGTGGTGCTCTCACATGTTACATCTGTGCTAACCTCTGCCGGACACTGGGCTGGGGCTGGGTGCTGTACCTACCTTTATTCATTTAATTCTCACAAACCAAGAAGTAAAAATTATATCCCATTTTATACAAACCCCGAGACTCAGACAAGCCAAGTGATATCCTAGAAGTCCCACAGCCAGTAAAAGCAGAGCTGGGATAGATCTTGTATCGCTGTGGTTCCAAAGCCCTTTAAACCAGAAGACATTCACTTCTTTCCTGCTTCAGCCACATACAACTCCGTGTCCTTCTCCAAAGCCATGATGCTCTTTCTTAAGTCACTGGCTTCTCTTGGTGCTCCTTCTACCTCCTTCCAAACTTTGATTCTCAGGGTTATGTCTCTCTTCATCCCTGTTTTACACACATGCACACACATGTGTGTGTATACACGCACGTACACACACACACATACATACACATGTGCACGCACACACACATGCCACACGTACACATACGCACACACACGCGCGTGCGTGCACACACATGCATACACATGTGCACACGCGCACACATGCCACACACACATGCACACACACGCACACATATATACACATATGCACACACACATGCCACACGCACACATGCACACACACGCACACATGCATACACATGTGCATGCACACGCACATGCACACATGCCCACGCGCACACGTGCGCGCGCACATACATACACATGTGCACACGCGCACACATGCCACGCGCACACATGCACACACGCGCGCGCACATACATACAAATGTGCACGCACACGCACGCACGCGCATGCATGCACACACACACGTGCCCGCAAGTGCATGCACACATGCACCCACACACCATCTAGTACATTTTCTGACATACAGTAGGCACCCCCTGTTTGTCTAATCAATACATGAATGCATCAGTAATTCCAGTCCTCAGCCCAACCTTCACCCGCTGTGGGAAGGAGTCTTCCCTGCCTCAGGGTAAGCAGGCTGGCGCTGGCCTCCACTCCCTGCCTCCGCCTACCCATCACCACCCACACCCACTCCCACACATACCAACAGGCCCCTGGCATCTCTCTTGACCCTGGCATTGGCACGGACAAGGGACTGAGAAAGAAACGTGGAACACAACGATGGAACGTAAAGATGACATTATCTAACCTCCTGCTGTTGCAGAAGAGGAAACTGAGGGCCCAAGAAGGCCGAGTTAGGAAGTGGGATTCCAAGCTCTAAGTCTCCATCCCACTAGATGTCCCAGGGTGGGACGGGGTGCAGCGTGGTGCGGCGGGGTGGGGCGGGGCGCGGCGGGGCGCGGCGGGGTGGGGCAGGGCGGGGCGGGGCGGGGGCGCGGCGGGGCGGGGCGGGCGGGTCTTCTGAGGTTGGCTCCTTGGCCCTACAGAGTCAACGACTTGGAAAATCTGACAAAGTAGCTCTTCCATGTTGGAGGAAGAGATGGGACTGGCCTAGGGGCAGCAGGGTCTGCCCATAGGGACACCTCCTGGAGGGATCCCAGGACAGGCTTATCACCTGCACCCCCTTCTGACCAGGCCCTTTTCTACTCTGCACGGACTCCCACATTGGTGAGGTTCAAGCTCCGTGACCAGGATCTAAAAAACAGTGGGTTGGGTAGAGGGAGAAGGGGGTTGACTCCTTACTCCCGGAGCCCTTGCGGGGCTCTCTGGGGCTCAGAGCCATGCAGGCCTGGCACATGCTCCCCGTCTTGCAGATGGCAACCAAGACCCCAAAGTGGAGTGTCGCTGGCAGAAATGGAGGTGGGGCTGGAGCACACGGAGCACCTGATAAACATCTGTGGAAGGAGTCCTGCCCACCCAGGAGAAGCCCGCAAGAGAGGCCCTGTTCCTGGGAAATCCCTCTGGCAGCCTGCAGGCTGGCACTCGGCTCAGAGGGCCCACTTCTGCCACTCCCAGCTTCGGGGCCGCAGCACTGGCCTCTGCTCGTGCGGCAAGATTTACGCCAGAAACCGCTGGAATCCTGAGCACCAGATGCAGGACACCAAGTCCCACTTTTTGCACAATAAGAAACTGAAATGAGGAAAGAAGGTAACTCGTCTCACTCAGGCCAACAGCGGGCCATCACGAAGGAGGCACCAGGCTCATCCAGTGCAGCCCATGCAGCTGAGTGGTCACCCCAGAAGTGGGCTAGAAACCATGACAGAGTCACAGTGTTAACGCTGCAGGTGACACTCAAAATTATCTAAACTCCACTGATGCCACCTCTGTGCCAGGCCCTGTCCTGGCCCTGGGGCCACGGGGGTGATCAGATCTGCCCCTGCCTTCAAGAAGGCTATTTCCTGGCAAGATGGCCTAAAGATAGAACACCACATTCAAAGGGTTAAGTGTGGGGATCGGGAAAGGTCAGGGCCCTCCAGGGAAAATGGGGGGGAAAGGACATCCTGGGCAGGGGAACGGAAAGGGCAAAGGCCTGGGAAGGGGGTGTGTGGGGATTAAGGGCAGAGCATGCCAGCCAGGGAACTACACATGGAGTCTGCACATCTGGGGTGTAGGGTGGGGGTCAGGTTAGAAGGAAGAGGGCCAGGAGATGAGGCAGGAGAGGCAGGCAGGGGTGGGTCGTGAGGGCTCTCTGAGCCTGAGGGAGGGAGGCTTCATCCTAAGCCCAGAAGGGTTCAAAGACACCCTTCACACAGCAAGTTCTGGCAAAGCCTAGCCTACAGCTCACGTGCTCAGCCGTCTCTTACACCCACCCACTCACCACAGAGAGCCATGTGTCCCCTTGTCTGGGGTAGTGAGGGACAGAGATTTGGACACAGGCTAAGGACCTCTTTGAGGTCCTTCCCTAGGACCTTGGGAATCTGCTCTTAGCCAGACCTGCCAGTCCTCATTTCCTCTAAGCAGGAATTAGCTTCTTGAAGTCTTTGTTTAATTGGCGTCATTGTCTCTAACCCGCACATCAGACTGAATACTGAACAAAACAACACTCCTGGCCTCTCCCTCCTCAGCTCCCACCAAGAGAGGAGCCGCCTCCAACCCCATCTCCCAACTGCCATCCAGAACTTCCAATGCGGGTTGGGTCTGGGGGCCAAGGTGCAGTGGGCCGGGCTGTCCCACCACCAAGGGAGGGGCCCACAGCATAGAGGCCATATAAATTAATTTAATTGGGTCCTATTATCACTTTGCTCCAAGTCTGCAAGTCTAATCTAGCGTTGAAGTAATTCATTGGGTGTGAATGTCCTGGAGCCAAGACTTCCCTCTGCTCTCGGAACAAAACTCTCCATGCTTGGCCCAGGCCTCAGGCCACTGCAGCCTGGCTCAGCAGAGGGGCTGTGTGGGGAGCAGGGGGGCAGGGAAGCCTTAAAATAGCTCTTTGCCTTGGCTGCTTCCCCTGACTTTCCCAGAATGAGGCCCTGGTCCACACCCCCAATACACACACACTCAGCCACACAGTCACGCATCAGGGTGACACTCAAGTCCTCATAGACCAAAAGATGGCTGAAGAGTTCCAGGAGACCTGATGAACCCCAAATTACTATGAGATGTTGGACAAATCTTTTACACCTTTCTGTACCTCAGTTTCCTTCCTGCAGAATTTCCTGGCTTTTCACTTTAGTAGCTGTGTGACCTTAGGCAAGTTGTTAAAACCCTCTGAGACTCACATTCCTCATCTGTGAAACAGAGAATCCAATAATGATTATCTCACAGGGTTATTGGAGTATTAAATGAGTTAACATATGTAAAATGATTACAACTGTGCCTGGCATACTGTAAGTACTCCGTAAATGTTCACTCGTTATTATTGTGAGATTCAGATGGGATGGGGCAGGGAGCCCTTTGTGCAATTGTAATTACTGAGGCCAAAGTACACATTGCACTTACACCTTCAGAAGAGTACGAGGGAGCTAGGTGCTGTGGTTCCCACGAAAGCTTTGTCCCAGGACCAGGGCGCCTGAGAGCTGAGAGAATGCAAGTTGCCCAGCACCGTGTTGTTATGATTAGATTTACATACTTTACGGTGCAATTATTCATACCTTGATGCCAAGCTCATTAAGTAATCAGGCACCATGAACAGAACCTGCTGGGTTGAGCTCCAATCTGAAGGAGAGACATGGCTTTGGGGGCCCTTGGGGGCCTTGGACCGGAGGCAGAAGCAGCACAGTCACGCGTGAACCCCAAATACACACATAGAACAACTACGGCGGGTCCACCCACTGCCAAGGACCTTGTCAGGAGGAGGCAAGGGGCGCAGGCCCTAAACGAGGTAGGGAGGGGGATGATTTACTAGTCTGCCTGCCCCTTCCCTTACCCACCCTGAAATACCAACCAACGATTGTAGGGCCCCTCCTGTGCACCAGGCCCTGGGCCTGTGCTTACCCCTGAGCCACACGGTATTCTGAAAGGTAGTCTATTTATTAGCACTACTCCTAGTATTGTAATGGGTGGGAGAAATGAGGTGCCAGGCCCAACCCAAATCTCTCCCCAGCACACATGAAAGCCAAACCAGAGGCTCCTACCACTGATATTTGCTCCCTACTGTAGGGATGGTAACAAACAGGTGTTGCCTTTTGGGGAAGGAGCTAAGAAAACTCCAGAGAACCCTGGACTGGAAGTTAGCAGATCTAGGTGAGTCCGTTCCCCTTTCTGGCACTCAATCTCCCCATCAGAGCAATGGGAGTGACAGTCTCTCTCTCACTGGGCTGCCGTATGGATTAGATGGGCATCTGAACTCAGCTCCAGAGCTGCCAACCCAGGACAGCATTCAAGGAGCTCCCGACAGGCCCCACTTCCAGTAAGAAGAGGCTTCTTGATGATAAGCCCCTGCCCTCTACATCCAGGCCCAGGGAGATGCTTTCCCCACGGGGCGGGTGGCAGGAAATCAGGCCCCCACCTCATTACCCAAGGTGAAACTTCCTGTGTTATGTAGTCAGTGGGGGGCAATGGCTCTGCTCCCCCTTATTCTCTTCCCTCTAGGGCTCAGCAGAAGACAGGCTGAAAATGTCAGACAAGATCCACCTTGGGCTCTGTAGCTTCAACCTGCCCACCTCCAGCGCACCTCCAAGTGTGGACTTGAGACGACCTAGCTGGGTCTCAATTGGGGCGGCTTGTCTCCACCCTGCCCGAGGGCTGCCAGGGCCCTGGAAGAGCGGCTGTGGCTCAGGGCAGGGCCGTCTCCCAGCTGCCGCTCCTCCCCTCCACTTTGAATTCTCTTCCTCCTACCTCGGCTCCTACTGTCCACCCTTTCTTAGCGGGATCCCACTGGGAAAGTCACTGGAGCTCTCTAAGCCTCAGTTTCTTCACCTTTAAAATGAGCTCATAAACCTCACAGAGTCATGAGAACTCCCTGCATAGAGCACAAGTGAAGCACTTGACAAATACTTCCAGATGGCCTTCTCGTGGGTGTTTTGTTTTGTTGTTTAGCCTAACCCATGACCCTGGGATGGCCGAGCGAGCGCTGGCTCATAGATCTTCCCCTAAAACACACGACTTACATCACCTGCCGGCTTCGAGCCAGAACCTAGGCTGTGCCTCTGAAGGGTATCGGGGGCCAGAAATGCCACCAAGGGGCAAGGAAGGGTAGTTTTGAGACTATGAAACACCAGCAGGAGGCCTGAAAGTCTCCTCCCTCTTGTGTCCCCCGTACGCAGCTTCTGCAAGGCCCCTCCAAGCACCAGGTGAGGCCACCTGGCAGCGACCAAGTCCTCAGACTCACCGCTGCTCAGTGGCCTCCACATTCTCCAAGGGTAAAGCAGGTGCCGGGGGCAGAGGAAGTTTGGGAGTGAAAAGATAAGCTGAGGCCAAGAAGGCACACAATCAAGGGCAGATCTCAGAACACGTGAGCCTCAGTTTCCCCACATGTCACATGTGGATGATGACATTTCCTATGCTGGAACTGCTGTCAGAAGACAGCCCCACCGTCCCTGGGGGTCTAGCTCTGCTGAAGGAAACTGCCACACCCAACACCACGGTCCCCGCCAGGGCCAGCCCTCATCCAGGACTGATCAACTGCGGGGAGGCAAGGCCAGCCCCTCAGCCCAGATGGTGACAACTCTGAGGCCCGCCCAGTGCCAGAGCTCCCGTGGGGTCAGCTGAGGCTTTCACCGGGCTGTGTCACAGCGCCTTCTCCCTCTGCCCAGTCCTGCTTTCCCCGTCCCATTTCAGCAGGTGACTTTCAGGGCATTCCTAATACTCACATGGCATGCAGTCTCCCGCTCAGAGGCTCCTTCTCAGGGAAACTGTTGTGACAGATGCTATGTGAGAAGTGACAAATGCTTGTCCCAATGTGTAGTTGTGTGTTGGGTGTTTCTTTGTTTGATGTAAGGCTCCCTCATTAGACTCCAGGTACATGAGGGCAAGTCCTATGTTTACTCTGGTTCCTCCCTGTCTTTCTACACCTAGTACACAGTAGGTACTTAATAAATCCAGTCAGAGAGAAAGAGGGTAGAAAATGAAGATTGGTATGGTCTTCGGGGAGGGAAGGAGGTCACAGAGTACACAGGGGAAACTAAGCAGATGCAGAAGCTCAGCTAAGACAGCCCAGGAACGCTGTTTACACTGAGAGCCGGGCAGGCAGTGGTGACGGGGGTGGGGTGGGGGCACTGGCCAGCTGTGGATGCCAGGAGGTGGGGGTAGAGGACCCAGAAAGAAGTGTTCTTCTAAGTACAGACATGAGCCAAGGCTCTGAGATGGGAATTTGAGGAGCTGAAAGGAGGCCAGGTGTGAAGGCAGGGTGAGGGCACAGAATGAGGCCAGACAGGTGGGCACGGCCAGACAGGGACCCAAAGAACACAACTTTAGTCTGTCGGCAAGAGAGAGCCTGGAAGAGTTTTAAGCACAGAGAGAGACGTGGTCAGGTCTGCTTTGGAAAGACACCTGCTGCCCTGTGCAGGAGGCTGAGAGACCAGTTGGTCCACAGTCATGCTCCAGGTAAGACTGGCTGATGAGGGTGTGATGAGCGTAGTGACGGTGGACATAGAGGGACCTGGGACTAGCTGGAACTTATTTGCAAGGAGCATCCTCAGGGGTTACTGCTTGCTTGCTCGGGTGTCAGGTGAGTGAGAGGGAGAGGGAAATCTGCAAAGAGGCTGAAACTTGAGGGGTCATTTACTGACCTGGGGGAAACTGGAAGACCAGGAGGTTGGGGGTAGGGAGTGGTCCTCAAGTATTCTAGTTTGAGGAGCCTGTGGAAACACCCACGTGGTGAAGTTCAGGCTCCTGCAATATAAGAATGTAAGAATCTAGACCTGGGAAGAAATGTCTAGCCTGGGGACAGAGACGTGGGGGCAGCTGGGAGACCCCCGTGGGGTCCAGTCTGCAATCCCAGCACAGCCCAGGCCTGACCAATGACCCTGCTGGGTGCTGGCTGGCTGGCTGGATTGACAGATAGATGTGTTTTCCCCTGGAGAGCTTCAGATCCCCTGTGGATGGGGCCTGGGCCCTCTCTTGATGCCCACAGCCCAGCCCAGGCCTGCAGAGTGGCCGGTCCCCAGGATGTTACTGTAGCCACCACCCTCACCGTGGGGCTGACGGAGAGAGAGTGAGGGGAAGGCTGAGAAGAGATGGCCAGGGCTCCTCTTTGTGCACAGGTTGAAGCCTAGAAATGAGCAGAGCCGCTTGGCTCCTGGTCTAGCACTTTCCCCGCAGTGCCCAGCAGACCCTCCAGGCACCTTCGGAAATACTGGGCCCAGAAATGAGACCCAGAGGAAATCACCCTCTTGCCTGGGTTCATACCTTCAGGTAGCACTGGGTATTAACATACACCAGTTTGGAGTTTAAGACTTGATTTCAGGTCCCCAGTTGGGCTGCTGGTCACTGAGTGCTCAGGACCAGTCCAGCCCTTCCCTCTGCGTCACGCTTTCCTGAGGGACCAGATGAAGATGGAGGGGCCAGCCGGCTGGGGTGTGGGAAGACGGTGGGGAGTGGCACAGGCTTGCTAACCTGCAGAGCACTGCTGATGCCTCTGCCCCTGGGGTGGGGGATGGTGGGACCTGCCCACGTCAAGCCTGGCTGATGTCAGTAGGTCTGCTGGCCAAGCTGTCTTGCTCGGGGCAGAGAGATCAGAGCTGAGATGACGCCATGTGAAGCTGCCGGGGCTAAAGCACCCCGATAGGTCCTTCCCTCACCTCCCTCAGCGGGGCTGTGGGCTGAGCACCGGGGTGCAGAGGCAGCTCGGGCTGAGCTCCACCAGCCGGCGCGCTCAGCCCCACCCTAACGCTCGGTTTCCGAGGGCAGTTGGGCGGTCCCATTACCCCAGTGGACAGGTGGAGTATTTGAAACCAGAGTGGAATAGGGCTTTGCCCAGAGGCACTAGCCAGCTGGTGGCAGAACTGAGACTCAGGGCTTGCCAACTGATATTTGTGTTGTTTCCTTCATTCATTCATTTGCTCATTCATTCATTCATTCACTCATTCAGCAACCTTCCTTCCTGGCTGCGTCATGGGAGCTGCAGACTCAGAGAGGACTCAGACAAGCCCTGCCCTCAGTGAACGCCTTATCTGACCACTAACTAGTCAATGACAATATGGAACTTGTGTGACAACAGTTTAGGGCTCCCGGGAGGGTACTCCCAGCAGAGCAGGGAGCACAGGTTTTAGAGCCACACAGGATGGCAAGACCCAGAAGCCCAAGGAGGGGGTGCTTCACTGTTAATTCAGCCCCCACCCCAAATCTTGGTTGTCTTCCCTGCCTCAGGCTTCCTTGTGTACCTCTCAATGCTGGTGGGGAGGGGACTAGGAAAGAATATGACACCTCAGTTGTTGCAAGGGATAAGAGTGGCTTTGCCCTCAGGTCCCCAAGGGGTACCTCCTCTCAGGGCTGGGGCTGAATGCCAATAAGGACAGGTCCTCTCATCCAGGCCCCCAGCCCCTGAGAACTAGCTCATGTATTCACTCATTTATTCAACAAACATTTGTTGAGCTCCTACTACAAGTTTGGTGCAAAAATAATTGTGGTTTTGGACCATAAATTTTAAATCATTATAACTAGGCTCAAGTACATCTTTACTAATCAAAATAGGAACCATTATAATGAACACATTTTTGACAATGAGAAATAAATTTGTTTGTTCCTGTAGCATAAAAGTCTGTGCTTCAGGATTCGACAAACTCTTGGAAAGCATTGTCTGCAGCCTGCTGGTTGTGGAAGCGTTTTTCCTGCAAAAAGTTGTCGAGGTGCTCGAAGTGGTGGTCGGCTGGGAGAGGTCAGGCGAATACGGTGGATGAGGCAAAACTTTGTAGCCTATTTGTTCGACTTTTGAAGCGTTGGTTGTGTGACGTGTGGTCAGACGTTCTCATGGGGAAGAACTGGGCCCTTTCTGTTGACCATGCCGGCTGCAGGCCTTGCAGTTTTCGGTGCATCTCATTGAGTTGCTGAGCATACTTCTCAGATGTAATGGTTTCACTGGGATTCAGAAAGCTGTAGTGGATCAGACCGGCAGTCGACACCACCGAACAGTGACCATGACCTGTTTTGGTGCAAGTTTGGCTTTGGGACGTGCTTCGGAGCTTCTTCTCGGTCCAACCACCGAACTGGTCATTGCTGGTTGTTTTATAAAATCTACTTTTCATCACGTGTCACAATCTGATAGAGAAATGGTTCGTTGTTGTTGCGTAGAATAACAGAGGATGACACTTCAAAACAAAGATAATTTTTATTTCCAGTCAGCTCACGAGGCACCCACTTATCAAGCTTTCTCACCTTCCCAGTTTACTTCAAATGCCGACTGACCGTGGAATGGCGACGTTGAGTTCTTCGGCAGCTTCTCCTGTGGTTGTAAGAGGATCCGCTTCGATGATTGCTCTCAGTTGGTTGTCATCAACTTCTGATGCCCCGCCACTATGCTCCTCATCTTCAAGGCTCCCGTCTCCTTTGCAAAACTTCTTCAACCACCTCTGCACGGTACGTTCCTTAGCAGTTGCTGGGCCAAATGTGTTGTTGATGTTGCGGGTTGTCTCCGCTGCCTTATGACCCATTTTGAACTCGAATAAGAAAATCGCTCCAATTTGCTTTTTGTCTAACATCATTTTCATAATCTAAAGTAAATACAAAATAAACAGCAAGTAATAAGTCATTAGCAAAAAAAGATATAAAGCAAGAAATGCGCATTAAAATAATGTATAACATAACCACATTTAAGAACATATTCCAATAGCAAACAGCATATTTCATCAATACAAAAGCCACAATTACCTTTGTACCAACCTAATACACGCTAGCCAAAATATACACACATTCTCACCAGTTACAATCATTTTAAGAAAAACAAACGAACAGATCTAACAATGGGGTCAACATGGGATTCATAAAGATTTACATTCAAGTCCTGGTTTCCCCACTTAGTGGACTGGCAATCTGGGGTCTTGGATAGTCATTTAGGATGGTGACATCCACACTGCACAGAGTAGCTCAAAGGACTATCAGGGGAGACATTACATGGAGTACCAGCAGGCGGTCAGCAAATGTTTGTCCCTCTAGTCCTGACCAGTGGGGTGCGCCCTCCATGAGCCAACCCTGGAAAGGGCAAGGATGTTTCCGGGATGAGTCAGGGCCTGAGGAGGAGCCAGGAGGCCAGAAGCAGAGGCTCAGGGGCACGTTAAGACTCGCCTTATTTCCCCACTGGGGTGGGATGATGCTTTAACCCTCATGTCCCCCGAGGTGAGCTGGTGGCACCATCCCAAGGGCTGATCTGACTTTTCCCATCAGAAAACCAGCAGGGACTTTCCCTGTGCAGCCCACAGCTCTGGAGCAGTGACTAGAGGCCCTGCCATGCACAGCTGGATGGGGGTGGAAGAGGCCTCTACCCTGAGACTCCGAGAGTGGGCTTCCAGAAGTGGCTGGACCCTTGCTGTGAGAATACCTGGGAACCTTTGGGATCAAGCCTCCCAGAGAGAGGATGACCTCACCAACTGAAGCAATGCCTGTGGGGGTGCAGGCGTCAGGCTGAGCTGGGCGTCACCACTAGGTAGTCCTCCCTCTCCTCACCAGCAACTCCTCACAAGGCCCTACCCCAAACACATCCCCAAGCAGGACAGCTGCAGCTGGAGGGAGGGAGGTAGACTCAAGAAAGTTCCCAGCACCGTCTGGACGGGATTTAGACCAGGAAGCCATTGTGAACATTCCCTCCTAGTGGGTGTGAATGAAGGTGGGCGTGCCCAGCCACAGAGGCTACATTGAATGACCCCCCAAAAGCTTTCCCCAAGCAACCCGAGCAAAAGTTTGGAAGAACAGGAGGGAATGTACTTTGCGTCCTCACCAAATCAGACTGGGAATCAGGAGACCTGGGTTCTGGGCCTGGCTTATGGGATGAGCAGATGCAGTTTCTATCTGGGCCTCAGTTTCTCCTTCAGATAATGTACTGCCCAGGCTTAGGCACTGATGAGGGCCATTCTATCTCAAGACTTTGTGTAGTTTCATGACTACATGGACACGGAGGTTCCTTGGGGGATTCCAGGCTAGAATTTTCTTTATTGGCACCTAGACCAGGCCAAAGTCCCAAAACAAATTGAGGACACTCCCACCATTGATACTGGAACCCAGAAGCCTGAGACACTCTTTGGGCCCCTCCTTTTGTGCACCCCCAGCCCTGGGTTTCTCTGCAGCAAATATTTGCAGCTCATGACCACATCTTGCCTGCCTGTCTTATATGGGCAGTCCTACCTCTGGCTTCCCGGCATCCAGCCTGCTGACCACAGGGCTCCTTGGCAAGTCTTGGTATTTGGGCCCAGCCTAACCCCAGACCAGGAGCTGCCCACCCAGCTGGGCCTGCCTTTCCCTGGATCAGTAGGTCAGCCTCTTCCCGGGCCTCCAGGAACTGGTGATTGCCTCATGGCGTCACATGAGCACTCTGGTCCTCAAGACCCAGGTCTCTGCCCAGCTTAGAACAGCTGGGGGCTCCCTCTGCTCCAAGACAGAGAGGGAGCCTCACTTCTTGAGGGCCTCCTACCCCACGCACTGCAAGTGCCCTCCTGATAGCCCCCCACACTAGCCATGCTAGACCCTCAGGTACATGTGGCTTCCATTCCCCTGTAGCCCCTTCAGCTGTGGCCTGAGGCCTCCTACCTGCAACCTGTTGAGCTAGCTCCCACTCACTCATTGGCCATGTGACCTTCTACACTTCTGTCTCCTCTTCTGCAAAATGAGGATGATAATTGAAGTCTCTCGCCTGTCCAGCTTGTGGTGAGAATTAAGAGGCTGAGTGTGTGCTAAAGCACCGAGCACAATGCCTGGCCCACAGTAGCATGCAATGATCAGCAATGCTTCCCCCCAGAATGCACCCAAACTTCAGTCATTCACCCAACAAGGCTGTCCCATGCTCCAACTGGGGACCAAGGCCTGTGAGAGCATCCCCAACCAGAGACTCTCCAGGTCACCCAGCAAAGGAGAGGCACAGGGGTGCCCAGTCACAGTGCAATCACAGCCATGGACCTCGGATGGGCAACTGAACCCCCCCATCTCGGAGGCCCCACCAAGTCACAGAGGATGAGTAGGAGTTTGGCAGCAGGACAAGGGAGGATCGGCGTGGATAAAGGAGTGAGGGGCTCAGAGCAGATCTGCATGGCTGAGGCCTGGGAGAGGGAGAGAGGCCTTGTTCTGGGGCCTGGTCTGCCAGGCTAAGGGGCTCCTGGAGGTGACAGGCAGTGGGGGGAGATGGTTGCGTCTGCGTCTTAGTTGGGGGATGGAGAAAGGCACAGGTCAGCATAGAAGAGACACACACTGCAGGGACCTGTGAGGAGCCTGGGACAATGGTTCAGGCCAGGCAGATGGTTGAGGACTGAATGGGGAAGGGGTGGTGGGGACAGCAAGGAGGAGGGGAACTGGGGAGCAGCTTAGAAGGGGGAAGGGGCAGCAGGACCTCCTACATCTGGCACACCAGAACCACTCCTGAGCACTAACCCCCTCGGTGACTCAGGCAAGCCCCATCCTTCTTTGGGCCTTAGTTTCCCCACACGTGAAATGGGCCTGAAGAACCCTGGAGGCGCTCACTGCCTACCAATCCTGTGACTGTCAAGTAAAGCAAGAAGCCTTCCTGGCTTCTGGAGGAGGGGGAGCAAAGCCCACTCCCACTCCAGCGCTTTTTGGAGCCTTATCAGCAGAGATAGGCCCAAGCACCAGGGCCAAGTAGGACAAGGGGTCTCACCCACCCAGGTGAGGTACAGGTAGCCGTGCCCATGTTGCTGGATGCACAGAGCTGCAGCGCCACCTACCGTCCATCTTGGAAGAGGCCACCCAGCCCAGGAGCCTGGTTCTGATCTAAACCAATCCCAGTGGAGGGAAGCATAGCAAAGGGTTCCTACTGGATCCTCTGGCCCAGTTTTCCCCTCCCCGGGGTTCTCCAGGTAGCTTAGTGAACGCAGAATGTTGCCTTATTAACGGATTCTGACCACATCATTCTCTTACTCAGAAACGTTTCATGGCTCCTCACTACACTTGGGTTCCATGCACACTCCCTCACCTGGCATTCAAGGCCCTTCCTATTCCAGCCCCCTCTGACTACTGCATGTCCTGGACAGTAAAATACTCACAAGCTCCCTAAACACCCCATATTTTCCTATATAGTCATCAGAGACCAGGACAAATGTCACCTCCTCTGTAAAGCCTTCTGTAACATACCTTTCTCTGCAAGTTCACCACCAAGCACTGAGCCTGCCCTGCAGCAGGGGTTCGAGTCCATCTTCTGGGTCCCCATGATCCTTTGCCCTTTATTCCTGCATGAGCCAGGAATATTTCTATGTCCAGCTCTTGCTCTTCCTAGGCTCTGAGCTCCTTAAGGTAAGAGACTATGTATGACCCATTGCTTCCCAGCATAATGGCTAGTGTTAAATTTATTAAGCATCTAGTATGTGCATTGGGCTGGATGCTTTCCCATGCCTTACCTCATTATAGTGGCTCAGTTCACCTGTGATGAACATGGGAGCCTCGACCACTTTGTTCTGGCTCTTCCTGTCAGCCATAATGCCCTGCCAGTAGCCTGCTTCATGACCCTGGTTTGCTCATTCGATTTTTATCTGGGCAAAAAGAAGGGTGCGATGACATCACTGTTATGGACCCTTCAGCTGGGACCAACCCAAATTCCCATGGCTCCACTCACATGTCTTGTCCTGCTGTTCCCAAGATGTCTGCCTCCGTTCCCTGGTGACTGTTGCAGCTGCTCCAACCCAGGCCCTTGACAGTCTATCGTCTTGGATCTGTGGCTCTGGGCTTTTCTTCCAGGTACCTCTGCCTCCCCATCCCATTGCACTCCAAGCCCCACTGGAGGACAGGCCTCAGGTTCGGTGTCTGGAGATCTTTAGGAGGGCAATACTCTTGCTACCCCACCAGGGTGGCCCGAGGGGGAAGCCAGACTCACAGGCTGGAGGGCAGAGGCAGCCCGGGTATGGACACTGCTATCCCACAGTGCTCAGGGCTTTCTGGGAGCTATGGAACTCCACTGGAAACTGGGTGACCAGGGGGCAGCAGTGGGGACCTCAGGGGCTATCCTGCCCACTCTGTGTCACCCAAGATGGACAAAGGGGCCCTGACTTGCCTGAAGTCACAGAAGAAGTCCATAGCAGGCCCATGCCTTCCAATCCCCAGCCTTAAAAACTTTGTTACCTCACTCTGTTACTCTGTCCCAAAGGTCTGGAGAAGAAATTCCAGGAGACAACTCTAGAGGCCCTTGTTTGGCTTCCAGGCTGACCAGCTTTAGTGGGGAAAAAAGCACACTCTGAGCACACACCATATGCCAGGCATACAGAATTCTTCAAGGGACAGATTATTATCCCCATTGTACAGATGAGGAAGTGAGCGATGAATGACTTTCCCGGGTCACAGAGCAAGTCTGTGATACAGCTAGGACTCTAATGTGATCTTAACCACCATGCTGGTTCCCTTGAAGGCTGATGCACACAAATTAATTCTAGAATAGTACCAGAGTGCAGATAACCAAATACAAGCTTTGGCAGTTGAGATCCATAAAGTGGCAGGGAAGGATTCCAGGAGGTGGTGGTGTGGAGCGCCGGGTGAAGCTTTGCAAGCTGGATCCATAGGGAAGACAGAGGATTTTCCAAATGGGACACATTGCTGGAGGAGACACCGCCCACCCCTTGGCTTCCTGCTTAGGAAAGGCTGGGCCAACCACCCATCCCCTGCTTCCTGATCCCTACGTCCAGTCTATCACCGAGTCCTACTCATTCCACTCAGAAATTCTCCTGCCCATTCCCATTGTGACTAGCTTGGCCCAAGTACCATTACCTCCTGTACAGACTCCTCACCCATGTCCTTGCAACCTTTCTATCTACCTCCCACGCTAAACCAGCAAACAAACTGGCCGAGTCTGGCGTTCTGCTTAGAACCCCGCAAGTGCCTGCCCTGCATGGTTTATAAGACCCTGCTTGGATTGGCCCTTGTCACTCTCTCCAGCTCGGTCTTGTGACACTTCACCTTGAACTCAATACCTCAGCATCCCATAATACTAGCAATGTCGCCCAAATGCCACCCTCTCGGCCTTTGCATATTCTGTTCCTTCTGTCCATGATGTTGTCATCTTTCAGAGCTTAGCTTAACTATCTCCAGGAAGCCTTCCTGAACCCACCAGCAGATAGCCGTGAGTCCGTTCACCTCCGCGGCCCAGGTCCCCCGCGCCCACAGCGCCAGCCGCGCGGACGGGCCTGCGCATGCGCTCCTCGGGCTGCGCGGGGCGGAGGCGCTGACTCGCGTCCAGACTTCTTGCGCGGCTCCTCGCGGGGAAGGCGGGCCGGGGCCGGGGCCAGAGGCGCGCTGGAAAGTTCGCTTACGCCCCCGACCCCGGGCCCAGGGAATATTTATGGGCTGCTGGAGGGTGGGGAAGGGGGAGCCAGGGGCCCGGCTTCCTGGCGGGCGGGACGCCCGCGCCCCGGTCCCCGGCGGGGGGCCGGCGCGTGCAGGAGGCGGCCCGAGCCTCCAACCTCAGGGCGCGTCCGAAACCAATTTGGAAGCGACCGCAGCCTGGAAGCAGGGAGCCCCCGGCGGTTTCCTTCCACTCGGGGCGTGGCGGATGGAAGCAGAAAGGAGCCTGTGGAGGAGGTGTGGAGGGCAACCCGCGCGCTTCTGTCCCCAGAGCCTTGCGACACTCGGGCCACTTCACAGGTGGAAAACTGAGGGGGTCCCAAGACCTAGCCAACAAGGGCGGTGCTGACTCCAGGCTCCCCGTTCTGCCCACTGCCCCATTTGGCATCACTGTGGGCCGAGGGCAGCTCACTGCTAGGTGAACACAAGAACCACGGGGACAGTTGTTAAATGTAGATGACAAGGCCCCCATCTCCCAGAGATCAGGTAGGCCTAAGATGAGACCTAATTATTTGCTTTTAAATACAAGCAGGCAAGCCATACGCCACACATTTGAAACATTAGTGAAGAGTTATTTTGGAATAGGAAGGCTCTCCTCAAGTGATGGCAGGGATAAAGCAAGTGTGGACAGGGTGCCGGAAGCAAAGAGCCTGGACTCGAAGAGGATGGATATGAATCCTGAAATCACTTTCCGCTGGCTAACCAGGAGCTGGTGATGAACCTCTGTGCGCTGTGCCTTGGTTTTCACCTGCCTAAAATAAAGATAACATTCAGCCCACAAGATTCTGTAATATCAAAGAGATCTGCGTAAAGATCTCTTTGCAAACTGAACTGCCACCATCATTATTATTTGCTGTTAACTGCCAGTCCTCTAGGCAAGGACAGAAGCCAGCCTGGAGTGGTGGTGATGAACTCAGCTGCCAGATCTTCAAAGCCAGTCCTGATGCAGTCACTTGGAATGAAGCCCTCCTTCCTCTAGACTGCACCACTCAACTTCTTTCCCCGTGCTGGATACCCCTTTCCTGTGCTTGGGGCTAATTTGGCAATACATGTGCCATTTTCCCCCTAGACTGTAAGCTCCTCCGTTATAGCTCCTCAGTCTTAGCAATAATGTCAGAGGGTCTGGGGGGTGGAGACAGACACGAGTTCAAGTTCAAATCTCAGTCCTGTCAGTCATTAGCTATGGAATCTTGGTCTGTGGATCCACCTCTCTGAGTCTCTATAGCTGTAAAATGTGAGTTTAAATGGAATGATGTCTGAGGTTCTGTAAAGTCTCAGTTGGCCCAACCTTGGTAAATCAAGACACAAGCTTGGGAGACTGAGGAATGGGTGAGTTTTGACGTGGGCTTTTAGAGCCAGGATCTGTGTAAAAGTCCTTAACAGGTTAAGAACTGATGCAGAAGGGCCCTCTAGGCTCTCTTCCATACTCTGGATATTCTATTTACTTCCATAAATTGGCAGCAGAGAATTCCTGCTCTGAAATGTGTTGTTGCTATTCATTTAAAAATTGAAATAGGATAAAGATAGTGAAACCAACTAAAACAACAGTCAAGGGATTTTATCAAAATATTGGATACTAGACAGTGCCAACAAAGGATGGTAACTGACTGAAACATACAATAAAGAGAGTTGAAGAACAGCCCTGTCGATACTGTGCAACTCCCAGAAGGTTCAGGAACTGGCTGTACCAGGTACGTCTAGAAATTGTGTGAATGGGGAGGCTTAAAAACAGGAAGATTGGTTGAAAAATCTATTTAAGAAGCAATCAGACCCCCCCCCCCCACCTGGGAGAATACTGCAGTTCTCTGCTCAAGAGAGTTAGGAGAGCATCCCTGTTCTGGGGGTGTTATGACAACAAGACTCATTGGAACACCTGTGTACTTAATATTAAGACCTCCAGCCTTTTCTTTCCACTCAGTGTCCCAAACTCTGGCCATTAGGATAGTACCCTACAGGCAGGAGGCTGGAGAGCTTTGCTCTTGACCAGTTTGACAGAAAGGACATGGACTAGCCCAACCAGATCACGTATTCAGCCCCAGTCATGATCACAGGGTGTCAAGTCTATGCTTTAGTTCATTCTTAAATATGAACAGACAGCAAAGGATGAGTAAACATTTGAGGAAAGCCTCTAATAAGAAACACAGAAGTTAAACATCAGGGGAGAAAGGGAATGTAGAAGATAGCAGCTATGGAAAAAACAGAAGACTTAAAAGAAAACTATTATTAATAGCCGAAGAGATAAGGCATTGCATCCATGAACGAGGAGGTGCTGCAAAAAAGACTCTTGGTAATAAAAAAAAATAGGATACGAGAAAATGAAAAATTCTAAAGAATGGTTGCAATATAAATTTGAGAAAATTGAGCAAAAAGGCTAAGAAAAGAAAAAGAGAAAAGAAAAGATAGTTGGAGGGCTAGTCAAGGGAACTCAACATCTCAGTAACAAATTCTAGAGAGATTAATTGAAATGACCTAGGACTGAACTGTTTGAGTTTCTGATTGAAATGAATCATTAAGGACTCAGCACAAAGGTTGAAAGTAGATTGATACCATGATATCAACATTTCAGAACCCTGAAGCAAAGAAATCACAAAAGCTTCCATACAGAAGAAGAAAGCAGCAGCCTTCCTACAAAGGATTAAGAATCACAATGGTATTGGATTTCTCCATAGCAAGATGGGAACTAAAAGACTGGCAAAGTGTCTTTGAAATTCTGAGGGATATTATTTCCATCCCAGAATTCTATACCAAGCCAAACGATTATCAAGGGTGAAGATAAAATAAAGACATATTTAGTCATGTAAGGGCTCTTTGCACGCTTTCTCAGGAGGCTGCTGGAGGATGTGCTTCAGCAGAAATGAGTGAGTAAACCAAGAAAGTGGAGGACATGGCATCTAAGGAAGAGAAGATGCCACACAGGAGCAGGCAGCGGAATCCCCAGAACAATGGTTGCACAGTAGAAAGCAACTAATCCTGACTGGAACACGACGAGGGACTCTGGAAGAGCTTCCGTCAGGAAGATGGCCATCCACCGCGTTTAATCATACTGAGCGGTTACATAGCTGTAACTGCTGGGCCGGAAAGAAAAGGTGATCGTAGAATATTACGTGGCTTGCTTGTGAACAGCACTTATATGGCCTAATAATGCAAAAAGTAAATACTCTTCCAACCAAACTCGTGATGTAGTTATAATGGGAGGATGGTGGGGAACACAAAATGGACATGTGGGAGTGGAGAGAAAAGGAGTGAGATCTAAAGCTGTCAAGAAATGGCAATACAAGCAAATTATTTAAAGTTGCAAACGACTGCCTCTGTAGAGTGGATAGTGGGGTGAGGGGCTCCTGCTTTCCATTATAAACCTTGTACACTTCTTAAATGATGTGCATGTGCAATTAAAGCTGTTTTTTTTATTTATGTTAATGCACAAGCCTCGAAGCTAAGGCCACTAATCACAGAAGGGCAGCCATTTTTAGCAGAAGGCTTAGCCTAACACTGACCAACTTTGAAATGCTAGTAGAAGAGACACATTCTGGGGGACTCTGGGGAGCTATGCTGAGTAAGTAGCAGGCAATTCAAGGGCAAATTCAAATGCCACGCCTTCTACAAGCCTTGGGGCCTCTGCGACTTTAGACTTCATTTGATGCGTTGTCCTCCCTTCCCCCTTATCCCACTCTCACTACTGTGATCATTGTCTAGTTTCAACTGTAAATCTCTAACCTCATTTCTCCCACCAGTCTGTTAACTCCCCAAGGGCAGTGACCTCAGCCAAGTGGCACCGAGAAGCTGCTCAATAAATACTTGCCTAATATGTGAATGGCCATTACCTAGTGAGGGCTGGGCCCATACTTAGGGAACAGAATGGCACTTAATGCAAATGAAAAGAAAGGATCCTCTTCCTTAGCATCAACCTCATCTGTTTTTGGTACAAAGCAAGTCCTTGATAACAAATACATATTGCCTTGGTGGAGTGGTTGTGGCCCCGTGGACTCCCAGCCAGCTGTGCGATTTTGCACAAATGTCCTTAACCTTTCAGCAAGGCACCACAATTTCCTCTTATCGATAAAGAGAAAAAAGAGGTAGGAAATGATCTCCTGGGTCTGGGAGGCCTGGAAATTGAGTGTAGGACAAGGGAATGGCGACGGCGGTGCATGAGAGTCCCCGGGCATTCTCAGGTAGCTGGGAGGGCAGGTGGGTGGCAGGCAAGAGCAGGAGCTGATGAAAAGCAGCTGGAGAGGGGTCTGGGTGAGAGGGATGATTCATCCCCTGGTACCTCTCACCCGAAGCCATTCTCCCTCCCTGTCCCTTGGCCCCGGCTTCCGGGCACCTGTGGTGCTGAGCTAGGTCCTGCTGGGACATTTGGCCAGATCCCCGATCCCCTTGGGACTGGGCCGATGGAGTCCCAGCCCAGCGCACTCCCCTCGGGTTGGTGCGTCACCGAACACGCCAGTTCCAAGGGCTCTGGCAGAGCCTCAGAGAGCTCACACTTAACGCAGGATATTAGCACGCGAGCCCGGAAGGGCCACACGCTTTAGGTTTTACAGACAAGTAAATTTTAAATAAACAAGTGGGGAGACCAGTGTAAAATTGCTAACTTTTCATTTTGCTCAGAAAAGAACATGTGCAACAGAACCATCCCAATCCTGCTCCTTGATCTGACTGGTGTGAACACGGTATGTTCACTGAGTGGAAATGCATCTCGCTGGATGCCCGTGACCGTTCTACCTCTGTGTTAGGGTTTGTAAAATGTTTACTCAAAAACACCCCACCATTTCATCTTTGAAAAAGACATTTTAATGCTATAAAATGGGAAAGCCATAATCTCAGTAAAAGACCGTTTTCCTAACACGAGACGGTAAATGTGTGTAGCATACCGTACATGTGTAACAGTGAGGATTCCAGGGCAGCAAATCAGAGTTTGTTTCACACGTTACTCACATATTGGTTTTGTCAATTTAGGGACTCAGAGGTGGAATTCTATATCCAGCCTGTTCTTAAGCTTTATCACAGTTGTTGAGGAAAAACCCGTTTCACTGGGTTATTTTGAGGAAAATGGAAGCCATGCCCAATGTAGACTCACTGAATCTGGAATGTTCTGTGAGACCTGAGAGAGGCTGTGGACCAGGGTGGCAACCACCAGCCCCTGCTTCCCCGACTGTGTAAAGGGGCAGGAGGTCAGGGGGTAGGACTCAGAGCCAGCGGGCACCCTGATCACCCAGCACAGAGTACTCAGACCTTTACCTGAAAGGGATGATGCAGACCAACGAGACCTTCGCCAGAGACCCTGACCAGTCAGTCCATTCACAAGCTTTTGGGGGCCACCCCTCTGTCAGATTCCCTTATGTGAAAACTGAGGCCCAGAGAGAAGAGGTGATTTACCCAAAGTCACACAGCAAGTTAGTGACGTGTTGGGGCTAGAACCTGGGTCTCTGGCCTATCAGACCCGCATTCTCCATACCCACCCCGGCTCTGGGGCTCCTGCTCACAGGGCCTGCCATGTCGCCACACACTCTTCAGGGCTCTGGCTCCAAGCAGCCAGAGCCGGGCTGCTGCGGGGCTGCACAGGATAGGGTTACCTGTCTGGAGAGGGTCCCCCTCAGGAGCCAGCCACTCCCCAGTTGGCAGGAAGACAAGTTGGCAAGGCTGGGTGCATGGAAGATGCCAGAGCTTCTACAATGGAGGGCTTCAGCCACCTAACACCTCCTTTCGCGCTGCTGACACCCTGGCTCTGGGCAGAGGATGACGGGGGCGGGCACAGCAGGGAGGGTTGTTTGGGAGGCTCTGCCAGGCGGGGGAGGGAGCGGGTGGCAGCTGGCCTCTGTGAGAGGCTTCTTGCCTGCCTGGAAGGCTGGCCTCCTCCCTGCTTCTCTCTCCAGTTCAACAAAGCCTTTGGTAATGACACCATAGAGAAGCTGCTTCAGGGGACCTGCAGCCTGGTCTACTCTTGGGGACTTTGTCACCTAACCTGTGAAATGGCTGGCTGTGAGTATGTATCTGGGAGATTCCTGGCAGTGCAGATGCTGAGCCTTTCGGGTCAGCGCTGCGGTGGGTGGGCTCCAGAGGAGGCTCGCAGCCCAGCTGGCCAGTTCCCACCCAGAGCAGTGGGGTCGGGGCCCTTAATTTCTCTATCGCATGTCAGAATGGAAGAAAATCCAGTCAACCTGGAAGGTCTTAATAAATCTTTGTTGAATAGATGAAAGACTGTTAAGGTTCAGTTTAAGATTATTTTAAAAAAGAAAATCAAAGACCTACTCCAGCTGTCTTCATCTGACAGAAGAGGAACTAGGCCCCTCAAAGGCCTTTTCTTGCTGAAGGTCATAGAGGGAGCAAGTCCGAGCCCAGCCTTTGAGAGCTGCTCTTCTGATGGGTGAGAGGCCACCAAAGGTCCGGGCTGCATACTCCATGAGCCACACTCCATCCCCCCAACACACACACACTCAGCCCTCAAGTCTGTAGCTTCCAGGGACACTCCTAGTCTTCAGATGGGCACCCTGGGCTTCTTGAAAAGTCCTATCCTTCCTTGGGTTAGCTTGTTTTACCCCATCCCCCCTCTTTTGAATTCCCTCCAACTTACCCAACACACTGCTAAAACTGTGTGACCTTGAGCAAGTTGTTCAGCTTCTCTGAGCTTGCATCATTTAAGTGAAAGGAACATTACTGACCTGAAAAGGTTGCTATGAGGGTCACAAGCTCTAGCAGAGACAGTGCGTGAAGTCAACATTTATGGGCCCCATACTCCCACCCTGCGCTAGACGTGTGTAAGACACAGGGTACTTTTCTGCATAAAGCCATCTAGGGGTTAAGTAGAAATCAGATTCGTAGGCAGGGTTGACCTGAGTTAGAATTCCAGCCCTACCACTGACTCACTATGTGACCCTGGGCAAGTCACTTAACCTTCCTAGGACTCCCTTTTCTCATCTGTAAAATGGAGATAATACCTACCTTGCTGAAAGGATTAAATATGAACCCTCTAAATGCCCAGTGCTTGGCATATAGCAGGTACTCAGTGATGGGCAGCCTCCATGCATTTCTTCCATGAAGTACCCACTGGACCAGTCCAGTGGCTCCCCTGAAGTGAGCACTGGTCCCTGGCGTTTAGTTAAGTCCTCAGTTCAAGGCCATGGAATACAACTTGGGTCTAACTCGGAGCATCAAGATATAGAGGAATGAGGAGGCCCCAGGATGCGGAGCTTGGAGTGAGGGTGCCGGGCTGGGCTGGCAGTCAGCAAGCCTGGCCCTGAGCTCCCCCGCAGCCACCCTTCTAAGTCAGACCCTTCCCTACGAGCAAGCGGGCAGGCCCTGGTGGAGGCCTGGCCAAGTACAGCGGAACCTTTGTGAGCTCTTGGCTCTCCTCACAGCTCCTCCCTCATCCTTGTCATCGCTTGTAAGGAGCTCTGGCGGTGGGGTTCCAGGTGGGGGCTTTGAGGGCAGCAGCTCCCAGGCTCCCTGGACCCTATCACTTCTAGCAATCTCTAACTGCCTTAGCTTGGCATTCAAGGACTTGAGGGTCTGGTCTCAGCCTTCTCCCCTGTCACAACCCCTCCAGTCTCCAGTCTCCTCCTCCCCTCCAAAGCTGCCACCCTGTCTTGATACATGTGGCTCTCTCTCCCTTGGATTCTCTGGAGAGGTGTGAACAGGGCCAGGGCGGTGGAGGGGCAGGGAGAGGCCTTCACTCCAGGAGAGGTCAGCACTGTCTCCCATCGTCTCCTGCTGCTAGAGCAATACTTCACCCCCCTGGCCAGTCCTAACCACTCAAAGGGTTTAAGACCCTCTGGCTGATGGCTTCAGATCTGAGAGTCACTTTCTTCCTCTATTCAAATAAATGAAATTCTTGCCTTGTGCATGCCCGAGTACAGCTGCATCCTGTCTACTCAGGGACTTGAGGAGACTCCTGGGACTCTGTCCTTGCCCCCATCACACCCAGGTGTCTGCCAGGTGCCTCATCACCCCCCAGGACAGCTTGGACTTCAGAACCCTGAACTCTGAAACCTCTGTTTCTCTGAGTTCTAGCCTTCTATGGATCACTGCTCAGAACCCTCTCCCTGCAGCCTGGACACCAGGGTAGTCCCTCCTCATTCCTCAGGTCTGACTGAGGGAAGTACCCCTTGTGATGTTCTCACTGAGCACTACCTTACTCACCCATCGCTGCCACAGCGGCAGAGCCTCTGCCCAACTCACTCAACACTGGATTCCCAGTGCCTGGTCAGGGCCTGAACAAGGTAGGGGCTCCAGAAACCAGAACTGGCCTAGGTCCTCCCACCTTCTTTGCCATCAACACCCACCTACACATCACTGAGGAATGAACATTTCTGCATAAAAAGACAATAAACACAGTCAGACAGATGACAATTGGAAGAACATTTATACACAAAACAGAAAAATACTAACTCCCTTAATATTTTTATAAAGCAATAAAAATACCTTTGTTCATATTCTCTATCCAATTAAAAAAATAAAATTTACAAAAAAAGAGAAAAATAAGCATTTTTATACCTGTGAAAAGATGCTTAACATCACTCAAAATAGAAAAATCAACTAAAATAACAGTAAAATTACTTGCTGAGCTATGCCCCTCAGATTAGCCTAGATCAAATACAATGAGATTTATGAGACACCTACCTGCAAGTGCTCAAAATAATGGGTAAGGACATTCATTGCAGCACGCACGAATGTCCAATCTTTTGGCTTTCCTAGACCACATTGGAAGGAGAATTGTTTCGGGCCACATGTAAAACACATTAACACTAATGACAGCTGATGAGCTGAAAAAAAATCACAAAAAAACCATCATGTTTTAAGAAAGTTTATGAATTTAAAGCCATCCTAGGCTGCATGCAGCCTTTGGGCCAAGGGTTGGACAAGCTTGGCTTAGAACTGTGAAGGACCAGATAGTAACTGTTTTAGGCTTGAGGACTATACAGGCTCACAGCTACAAAACCGGGTAGGTACTGGGCTGTGTTTAGCCAGCAGGCCAGCACTTTGTCAACCTCTGGTTTAGATGAACAAAAGACAAGAACTGACCTCAATGCCCATCACTAGTGGGTGGGCTAAATGTATAGAACAGACCCAGGATACAATACACCTGCACAAGAGATGTGCTTATCAGTTGCCTCCATGTGCATTTTGAAAGAAAGCTCACACCTACATCCTGTGAGACCAAGAATTCCCTGGGAAGATACAGGACAGTTATAATTGACTACCTGTGGAAGAAGGAAACCAGACATCTAAGGGAGTCAAGGGGGGGAAGAAAACTTTTCAAAGCATACTCCATTGCTCTGTTTGAAATGTATTCATACCATAAGCATATGTTAACTTAAAAATAATCCAACAATCCCCTAGTCTCCCAAATAAAGTTGTTCCCTGAAACAAATGGATTTATGGTGAAGTAAGTTTGATCCTTGCAGGGTTAATCAAAGTTGAAGTGTCTTTGCTGCAGGATTTTGGCCCTTTTAATATGCTGCTGTGCCTTATGAATCCTGAGAAAGACATCATCCATGGCACCTGCTTATTGCAAGTTCATGTTTCCACAGACCATCTCTGGTGGACCTGTATTCTGTGGAATAGATGCTGGGAGTTGCCACCTCCAGGAACAAGTGCAATGCATGAAATTTGCATACCTGTTATTTGGCATAGACTGGGCCACAGCTGTCTTCTCCCATTATCCCAATGTATCCTTCATTTAATGTCCTGATACCACACAATGGAAAACTAAAGAACAGTTTCTGCACACACACACACACACACACACACACACACACACACACGCACACAAACATGCACATGCACATGTACACACATACACGCACACACACTATACCGTAGCATTTCCTGAGGTGCATTCCTCACATCACTGATCTCCTGAGATGCTACATGGTCAAATAGTCTTGGGAGACACTGTTCTGCCAAGGTGGATGACAAATTATCACTCACACTTCTCCCAGATTTTACTGCTTCTCTGTCTTTGCTCACATCATTCCTTCCATCTTGACTGCTCTTTGTTTTAACCCATTTCTGCTTGCCCAAGTCCTACCTTATCTGTTAAGGCTTGAGTCTCATGCTTTCTGCACCATGATGAAGGCTTCTTACAACCTGACAAAATTCTAGAGAAGGCTGACAAGTGGTGAAAGAAAAAAAGCAATAGAGGAATGACTAAGGAAGGGAGGAGGAAGGGATAGAGGGATTAATTGGTAGAGGATCAGATTAATGAGGATAGCTGTGATTGGATTAGTTAATGGGCATTACAGTAGCTTATATGCTTGTGTCCACAGTTCTAATAATTGTTGGTGGTACAGGCAGAATTTCAGCTCTTTAGGTCTGAGGGTCCCAAAGCAGTTTATTGGCCTCATCTTGGGCGATCCTAGGGACAGCGAAGAGGTCCTTCTCTTCCAAGCCTCTCCCTTGGACTATCATTTGTGTCCAAATTCCCATTTACAATTTCTTCAACCTTGTCTTGAATCATCCCTAAACACATCAGCTTCACGACATCCCAACTCATCTCGAGACTGGACAGGAGCCTGGTTCTGGAGGACCTGACAACCAAATCCATTTGGAAGACATAACCTCCTGCAAACCTCAGGTCCACAAAAGCACCAGAGGTGTTGCTGGGTTGAATCCCTCAAACACCTAGCCCACTCTTCCAAAGCCACCAGGAGTTCAGCAAGATGGTAACCAGAGAGGAACTCCCTGAAACCTCTCCTGGAAAATACAATTGAATGGCCGGCCAGGATCCAACACAGGAAACTCTAAGTGGCACAGTGACAGCTGAGAGATCCACACATCACAAGAAAACACCTTGTGATGTTTCTCTAACACAAGGTTAGAGAAAAGGGAATGAGCAGGAGAGAATGGAGGGGGCAGAGATAGATCATAACCTGACCTTGGCTAACTGAAAGAACTAAGAAGAAATCAGGGAACACTGGCCGAGGAGCAGCATGATACTGAGCAGAAGGGAAGCCGAGTGGCAACAAGAGTGGAGGCAAGAGCCTGCAAGACAGTGAGTGAGTTGAACTGAGCAGCAGCATGTTGGTGACACAGTCCAGGCGCTGCTCGCCTGGGATGGCTCAGAAGCTGAACAGAGCATCTGAACTTCCTAGGTGGGAATAAGACTCCCAGCTGCAGCATGGCTCCATTGTCGGCTTTGAGAAAGTTCGAATCTGAGAATGGCTGCTGTGGAAATGTTGAAATGCTGAAACACAATCCTGGGTTAAAAGCAGGCCCAGGAGAAGGGAGCAAGGCTGAGCTCATGTAAGCACTCAATCCCCAACACACTCAGCTTCCCTTGCATAGGTTCTCCAGGCTTCCCTGACCAACAAACTGTTGTTGTAGTGGAGTCGGTGACCAGGGGAGTTGCTACAGGAAGCAGAGTGGCCAGGGACCTCCCAGCTTCCAAGTCCAGGTGCTCCTCACCCCAGCTCTTTCTCCCAAAGCTTGCTCCCCGCCCCAGTGCCAACCAGTGTCTGCTCTACAGCAAGACACTACAGCAATACCAACTGTGAAGAGAAAGGAGAGACCACCCTGAAACTGTCACAGGAAAAGCCTTCATGCCCAGAAAAAAATGCCATGGCATTTGCAGCAACTACATGGAGAAACACTATGAGCACCTTCGAATTTAAAGCTACACAGAAAGAAGATGAAAAATCTCCAGAAAAAGGATCTTATAGACCTAGAGATTTATGAACTAAGTGACATAGAATACAAGGCTGCAGTTCTAAAGGCACTCGGAGAAATGAAAACATATTGGCACTACACCCTACCTGAGATAAATAATATCGGAAAGGAAGTTTGTGAACAAAAGAACATTTTAACAAAGAAAATGAAAAAATAAGAAAGAATCACATAGAAATTCAAGACATAAACAATGCAATAAAAGAACTGAGAAATGAAATAACTGCCATAGGAAACAGAGCCAACCAGATGGAAGAAAGAATTAGTGATATTGAAGATTGGGACATGCAAACAACATAGAAAGAAGAAGATAGGGACTTCAGAGTCAAAAGGACTGAAAGAACACTTACAAGAACTGTCTGATACCATTAGAAAAAATAACATTAGGATAATAGGCTTAGAAGAAGGTGCAGGAAAAAAGCTCTATGGAGAGCATATTCAAACAAATAGTAGACAAGAACCTTCCAAACCCATGAAAAGGTCTGAAACCCAAAGTTCAAGAAGAAAATAGGTCGCTTACATACCTGTACCCTAGCAGATCTTCTCAAAGACACATTATACTAAGATGTCAAAATCAAACACAAAGAGACAATTCTCAAGGCAGCCAAGGGAATAAAAACTATTCCTTTAAAGGAAAGCCCAGAAACTACAAGCCAGGAGGGAGAGGAATCAAATATTCAAAATATTAAAAGAGAGAAACTCCCACCAAGAATAAATTATCCAGAAAAATTATTCTTCAAATATAAAGGAGGAATAATGATCTTTTCAGACACACAGAAACTGAGGGAATTCGACAGCAAGAGGCTGGCACTTCATGAAATACTGAAGGAGGCTCTTCAACCTGAAACAAAACATCAGAATAAATGGAACAGAGTTGGGAGAACAAAAAAGAAATTTTTTTAAAAAAAGGAAAGAAGTAATGGCCATAGAAAATCCTCATATATCAATCATCACTCTAAATGTAAACACACTGAAGTCACCAATAAAAAAACACAGAGTAGCAGACTGGATTAAAAAACAAAACCCATATGCTGTCTCTAAGAGACACACCTCAACCATAAGGACAAACACAGACTCAGAGTAAAAAGATGGAAAACAATATTCCAAACAAATAGTATTCAGAGAAAAGCAGGAGTTGCCATACTGATATCTGATTAAACAAACTTCAGGTTAAAAAAGATAAACAGAGACAAAGATGGACATTACATCATGATAAAAGGGACAATACAATAAGACTTGACACTAATTAATATATATGCCCCCAATCAGGAAGCACCAAAATATACAAAGCAACTACTAACAGATCTGAAAGGAGAAACTGACAAAAACACAATCATAGTAGAGAACCTAACACTCCCTTAACAGTCATGGATGGATCATCCAAACAGAAAATATTTAAGGAAATATTAGTTTTAAACAACACATACAACAATTTGGCACAATTGACATTTACAGGACACTTCATTGACAAAAATATATATATATATACTTTCTTTTCTAGTGCACATGGAACATTCTCAAGGATGGACCACATGCTGGGACACAAAACTAGCCTTAGCAAATTCAAGACGATTGATATCATACCAAGTGTATTCTCAGATGACAAAGCTTTGAAATTGGAGATCAACTGCAAAAAGAAAAGAGAAAAAAATCACATATACATGGAGATTAAACAACATCTTACTAAAAAATGACTGGATCAAAGAACAACTAAAACAAGACATTAAAAAATATATAGAAACTAATGACAATGATAATACAAAGTATCATGATGGCAACAAAATGGCAGCATGAGAGTAACCTCTGAAAAACTCTGGAGATTACAACTAATAAAACATCTATACCTCAACCAAGGACCTTCTATACAACTCACAATCACAGATAAGAAACTCACTCATGGCATTAAGGCACCTGCAGGTGAGCTGAGGGTGAAACAAAGGAGAAATAAAAGGGGAAGAGTGGGGATGTGGCCATGCGTGGGTCTCCACTTGGACTCTAACGTTGGGGGAGAGAGGAAGAAGATGGTGGTGGGAGAGTGCTCCGGACCTCACTTGGTTCACAGGACAGATGAAAGGGGGCCCAGAGGTGGGAGTGTGAGATACAGCAACCACCTCACTTTGGCCCCATGAGGCGCACACCCATTCGCAAAACACGGTGGCCAGACTTCACTCCAGTACTCAGAGGAGGGGGAGCAACTGGGCAGTAAGGAGCTGCAGCACAAATGCTCCAAACAGAAAGGAGAAAAAGAGGAGGACTGCACACATGTTTCTCGGCCCACAACCAGGATGATCTGAAAGATCAGCATACAGGACGGACCCCAAGGCACAGGCCAGAATCTGCGTGCAGGAAAAACTGAGAAAAAAAAGGCTCAATCATACCTAAACTCCCTGCATGACCCCCAGAGCTACAGGAAGAAAACAAAGCCACAAACGCCCCTTCCCCATAGACCTCTGCCTGCCCAGTATCAGCAGCAAACACTAAAGAAACTGCAGCAGTGAGGGTCCAAAGAGGCTGCCAATATGAGAAACCAGAGAAAGGCAGCTCAAAATAAAGAGATGGGGACAGATATCCATCAGAAACAGAATTCAAAGCAATGATTATAAAAATACTTAAGAAACTGAATGATAATTTCAACAGAGAGATAGCAAGAATTAAATAAGATTTACAAACCATTATAAAAGACTTAATGACTATATTAACTGAGAGGAAGAAGGAAATAAAAGTCACTAAACTAGATAGAATCAAAGTATAAAGCAGTGATTTGCAGGAAAAGCCAACAGAAAATACCCAGCCAGAACAGTTAGAAAATAATTTTTTTAAAAAATTGGAAATTTTGGAGGATGGATTGAGAATCTTCTGGGATGATACCAAACATAAAAATAATAGAATAATAAGTGTTCCAGAAGGAACAGAGGAAAAGCAAAGAACCAAGAAATTATTTGAAGAAATAATGACTGAAAAATTTTTCTAATCTGGCAGAGGAAATAAACATACAAGTACAGAATGCACAGAGAATCCCAAACAAGATGATCCCAAACAAGAAAACACTGAGACACATCATAATTAAAATGGAAAAAGTTAAAGAAAAAGAGAATATTCTAAATTCAGCATGCAAGTAATAACTTATAAAGGACACCCATTTGATTCTCAGCTGATTTCTTAATAAAAATTTACAAGCCAGAAGGGATTGGCAGAAAACATTCAACATAAGGAAAACCAAGGATCTACAACTAAGAATAATGTACCCAGCAAGGTTAGCATTCAAAATTAAAAAACAGATGAAGAGCTTCTAAGATAATAAAAAGCTAAAGGAATTTATCACCACCAAACCAATACTACAAAGAATGTTAGGTGGACTTCTTGAAGATGGGAGGAGGGATTGGAGAGTGGGTAAAATAAGGGAAAAGGATGGAGAAATTTAGTTTGATTGTTAACATAAAATTGAAAGCAACAAAAAAAAAAAAAAGGAAAGAAAATACAAAATTATTGGGATGCAGCAAAAGCAGTAATAAGAAATTTATATCATTACAGGTCTATCTTAAGAAACAAGAAAAATCACAAGTAAACATCCTAACATCCCATCTTAAATAACTAGAAAAAGAAGAAAACCCAAAGTCAGCAGAAGGAAAAAAATAATAAAAATTAGAGCAGAGCTAAATGAAATCAAGAACAGAAGGACAATAGAAAAAATTAATGCAGGAAAGAGCTAGTTCTTTGAAAAAAATCAAGAAAATTGACAAACCCCTAGCTAGACTAACCAAAGGAAGAAAGGAAATAACCCAAATATCCAAAATTAGAAATGAAAGGTGAGAAATTACCACTGATATGACAGAAATAAAAGGATTATAAGAAAATATTATGAAGGGCTTTATGTCATGTAACTTAATAACATAGAAGAAATGGACAAGTTTCTGAAAACATATAGTTTACCTAGACTCAACCAAGAATTGAATGATCTAAATAGACCAATGAATAGTAAAGAAATTGAAATAATCACCCAAAACTTCCCCCAGAGGCAAAAGCCCCAGAGCATATGGTCCTACCAACAAATTTTACCAAGCATTCAAAGAATTAATGCCTATCCTCAGACTCTTCCAAAAAATTGAAGATGAGACAATACCTCCCATCTCATTTTACAAGGCCCACATTAGGCTAATACCAAAGCCTAATAAAGACAACACAGTGAAAAAGAAAACTATATATCAATATCTCTCTGATGAATACAGATGCAAAAATCCTAAACAAAATATTAGCAAATAGAATACAACAATGCATCAAAAACATTACACATCATGATCAAGTGGAATTCATCCCAGGAGAACAAATATGGTTCAACATACAAAAATCAATCAATGTGATACACCACATAAACAAAATAAAAGATAAAAACCATATGATCATATCAATTGATGCAGAAAAAGCATTTCACAAGATACAACATCCATTTATGATCAAAATACTGAATAAAATGGGTATAGAAGGAAAGTACCTCAAAATAATAAAGGCCATATATGACAAACCCTCAGCTAACATCATACTGAATGGAGAAAAGCTGAAGCCCAGTCCCCTAAAATCAGGAACAAGACAGGGATGCCCCCTGTCACCACTGCTATTTAATATGGTAATGGAAGTTCTAGCCACAGCAATCAGGCAAGAGAAAGGAATAAAAGGTATCCAAATTGGGAGAGAAGAAGTCAAACTGTCACTTTTTGCAGATGACATGGTCCTTTATATAAAAAATCCCAAAGATCCCACCAGAAAATTATTAGAAACAATAAACAAATAAGGTAAAGTTGCAGACTACAAAATCAACGTACGAAAATCAATTGCATCTCTATACACAAACAATGAATCTTCAGAAAAAGAAATCAGAGAATCAATACCTTTTGCAATCACAACAAAAAGAATGAAATACCTGGGAATTAACTTAACAAAGAATGTGACAGTCTCATACATGGAAAACTATAAGACACTTTTGAAAGAACTTGAAGAGGACACAAAGAAATGGAAAGATATTCCATGTTCATGAATAGGAAGACTTAACATTGTTAAAATGACCATATTACCCAAAGCAATATACAGATTTAATGCAATTCCAATAAAAATCCCACAATCATACTTTCACAAAATAGATTTTTAAATTATCAGATTTGTATGAAACCACAAATGACCCCACACTGCAAAAGCAATACTACATGCTCCCCAATTTCAATTTATACTACAAAGCATCGATAATCATAATAGCTTGGTATTGGCAGAAAAACAGACATGCAGACCAATGGAACAGAATGGAAAACCCTGAAATAAATCCACAAATATATGGACAAATAAATTTTGATAAAGGAGTGAAAAATATGCAATGGGGAAAAGACAGCCCTTTCAGTAGATGGTGCTGAGAATACTGGAAAAACCTATGGAAAAGAATGAATCTGAGCTTTGAACAGTCACCGTATACTAAAATTCATTCAAAATGGATTAAAGATATCCACAGAAGACCCAAAACAATAAACTGCATAGAGGAAAACATTGGTACTAAAGTTATAGAACTAGGACTCAAGGAAGACTTCATGAACCTGACCTCAAAGGCAAAGGAAGTAAAAGCAAAAATAAATGAATGGGACTACATCAAACTAAAAAGCTTCTGCACAGAATCAACCATCAACAAAGCAAAGAGGCAGCCAACTGAATGGGAGAAAATATTTGCAAACAACGCATCAGATAAGGGTCTAATATCTAAAATATATAAAAAACTGGTATGACTCAACAACATAAAAACAAACAACCCAATTAAAAAGTGGGCAGAGGACTTAAACAGACCCTTCTCCCACAAAGAAATACAAATGTCCAGCAGACATATGAAAAAATGCTCATCCTCATTAGCTATCAGGGAAATGCAAATCAAAACCACAATGAGATACCACCTCACACCTGTGAGAATGGCTGTTATCAACAAGACAAGGAATAACAAGTGCTGGAGAGGCTGTGGAGAAAAAGGGACTCTGGTACACTGCTGGTGGGAGTGCAAACTGGTACAACCACTGTGGAAGGCAGTGTGGAGGTTCCTCAGAAAATTGGGAATGGAGCTACCATTTGACCCAGCAATCCCCCTTCTGGGGATCTACCCAAAAAACTTGAAAACCTTAGTCCAGAAAGACTTACTTACCCCAATGTTCATCGCAGTGCTGTTCACGGTTGCATAGACATGGAAACAACCAAAGTGCCCTGCGACAGATGGCTGGATAAAGAAGCTGTGGTGCATATACACAACGGGATATTACTCAGCTATAAGAAAAGATGAAATACTGCCACTTGTGACAAAATGAATGGACCTTGTGATCATCATGTTAAGCGAAATAAACCAGACAGAAAAAACCAAGAACCATATGACTTTACTCATATGTGGAATCTAAAACCGAAAGCAACAGAAAAAAACAAACAAAAACTCATGGACACAATCAATAGTTTAATGATTATTTGGGGACAAGGTGGGAGGGGATGGGAGAGGAGGGAGGGGGAGCCAAATATATGGTGATGGAAAGAGAACTCACACTGGGTGATGAACACATAATGCAACACAGAGACGATGTGCTATAGAATTGTACACCTGGAACCTATGTAATTCTTGTTAGCCAGTGTTACCCCAGTAAGTCTAACAATAAAAAAAAGAAAGAGAAAAAAAATGCTCACTTCTGAATGTGGATCTGGGGGTGTCTTGCCACATTACACAGCCTTGCCCTTTAGACTGCACCATTGGGCACTTCAGGGGAGGTGGGTGTCCCCTTAATTGTTTTAACCAAAAAAACCTGTGGGGTCTGCAGAAACTAGGCTGTCCTCACTCCCCACCTAGACTCTGCAGCACACTGAAAACCCCAATGCCACCCCTCTTAGAGGCTGTATGAAAGTGGACCTACACAGGTATCCACACTGGAAATTGGCCAGTTGACTTGTTTATTCTTATAGGCACTTTCCTCTGGAACCCTCAGCAAATTGCCTAACCTCCTTGAATGTCATTCTCTCTAACTTTACAATGAGCGTGTCTATCTCATCAGCTACTTTATTGTTAAAGTTAGACAAAAGTATCTGGCACACAGCAGTTACTTAGCAGCAGTTCTTTCTCCTTTTAACCTTAATGCTGTTCCTGAGCTGCTGCTGTTTCTTAGTTTTTCATCATGTGCTATCAGGACACTGAATGAAGGATACATGCGGCGGATGGGAGAAGGCAGCTGTGGCCTACTCTATACCAAATACAGGTATGCAAATTCAAAAGCAGCTTCAGCCCCAGGGCAGGCTTCTCTGAGGCTTTCTTCTTCAAAGGTTGCTTTCTATCATTCCATTTGTAACTAGTTGGTTTTTGTGTCAGTTTCCCCTCTTGCCACCCCCCCACCCTCCCAACCCCCCAACCCCCAACTCCCACCCCAGATGTGGCTGTGCTTCAGATTAGGTGCTAGGGATGACTCAGCTCTGTGTCCCCAATCCACCCTCAGGGTATGGCACAGAGCAGGCTCACCAGATGGAATAGTGGGAAAGGCTAGTCTTTGCAGCTATCACCGAAGGTCATTTCCCAGTTAGAAAAAAAAAGAGGCAGCTCACTGCCATGCTCGTTAAATTTTACATAAACACGCTCTTTGAGCCTGAAGCAAATTTGACTGGTTTTCAATGTGAAATAAAATATAAAATCTGTTCTTGGAGTTACTTCTAAACAGAACTTGTCTTCAATCCTAATGTAACAGAAATGTATGTGATGATCAGTATTTAATTTTTTTCACATGCAAGAATGCTACATTTTCTAGGATTTGACATTTTCAGCAATCAAGAATTACTACATTTTGTAAATGGAAATATGACTATTAAAAACAGAATGCTATAAATAGAATGATGTCATTTCTTTCCAAAGACTATTGATACACTAGAACAATGCAAAAACACTAACAAAAGTGAGGTATTTCGTGGCAAATTTTGGTGGTAAGTTTAGGACTGTGATCTGTGAGTTACCTTGGGGTACTCACTGCAGCTGCAAGCACCACCAGTGAGTATTCTCAGGGAAAACAAAAAATGGGTTTAAAAACAGTTTTACTTGCTGCCAAGGGGGGCTGAGCCCTTGGCAAGAGTGGACAGTCACTGGGAGTCCAGGCAAAGAGAGGGAATGAGACAGTGAGAGGCAATAGGCAGAGCTGGAGGAGAGACAGGCTCCTGTGTAATTTGCTCTTGGGCATTTACTCACTAAACCCAATGAACAAATATATAAGTACCTAGTGTCTGCCACAGTCTTGGCACATTCTGGCTTGGGGTGCTGCAGTGTGTTGGTTAAGAGTGATGTGGGAGAAGGCGGCAAGATGGTGACTGGAGAGGAGGTCCCTAAAGCCTCTCCCAGAAAACAATTGAATGGCCATCCAGGAGCCAAGAAAGAGGACCCTGAATGACAAAACGGCTGTTGAGCAATCCACAAATCGCAAGTAAACACCTGAAGGTTGGAGAGAAGGGGGCGAGTCAGGGAGAGGGAAGGGAGCAGGGACTGCAACAGGATCCAAGTGGTGCAGTTTGGGGGAGGGGAGAGGCCATGGGGGAGCTGGGCTTTGGAGCTGCATGCTGGGGACGGAGTTTGGGAGCCAGCCTCTGGAACTTTTGAGTAGTAGAAGGGCTGAGCTACGGCTCTGAACTGCAAAGATGACACCCCAGCTCTAAGCCCCCTGGAGACCTACACAGGGCTGCAGTTCCTGTTCCCAGCCCGCTGCAAAGGTGACCCTGCTGTCTCAGGCCAGGCCCACAGCTTTGGACTTATGGAGCGTGCACTTCCACATGCACCCCAGGGTTCTGAAAGCAGTGTGAGCCCATAGACAGCCAGATGCTGAATCAGGGCTAGGAAGAAAGACTGATTTGATAGCATTCACCTGAGCCAGCAGAAACAAGCTTCGGAACAGCTTCCCCAGCAAAGGGCAGAAAGCAGAGCCGCCCTTGGAGCGCCTTTTGTTGGCCTCTTCCCAGGATATATGCACATAGCCTCCAAACACAGTAGGGGACCAGAAACAAGAAACAAACAACCCCCTCTCTCCCAAAACTTGATCCCCAGTGCCACCTAGTGTCTGCCCTACAGCAAGACACCAGAAAAGCAATAATCTGGGCACTGAACATAAAGCCCTCATGTCAAAGAGGAAGAGCCCAGCAGACAGGATGAATTCCTTAAAAACTAAACCTCCTCAGAAAGAACATGAAATTTACCCAGAAGACAGCTTCTTAGAACTGGAAGGGTCTGATTTAAGTGACAGAGAATTTAAAGCAGCCATTCTAAAGGCTGTGAGACAAATGAAAACCTATTGGCAGAACACCATAGCTGAGATAAATACCATAAAAAAGGATATAAATGACATAAAAAAGGAACTCTGTGAACAAAAAGAACAATTTAACAAAGAAATTCAAAACATAAGAAAGATTGAGATGGAAATACGAGAAATAAATAATATGATAAAAGAAGTGAGAAATGAAATAACTGCCATAGGAAACAGGAACAACCAGAGGGAGGAAAGAATTAGTGATATCGAAGATCAGAACATGGAAACAGCTCAGAAAGAGGAAGAGAAGGAATATAGAACCAAAGGGATTGAAAGAACTCTGCAAGAACTATCCGACTCCATGAGACAAAACAACATCAGGATAATAGAAATAGAGGAGGGGGCAGAGCAATCTACAGAGAGCATACTCAAACAAATCGTAGATGAGAACTTTCCAAACCTATGGAAAGACCTGGAACCCCAAGTTCAAGAAGAAAACAGGTCCCCCAGATACCTGGACCCTAACAGATCTTCTCCAAGACACATGGTACTAAAGATGTCCAAAACTAAAGACAAAGAGACAATTCTCAAGGCAGCCAGGGAAAAAAGAACTATAACCTTTCGAGGAAAACCCATCAAGCTGGCATCAGATTTCTCAGCAGAAACTCTTCAAGCCAGGAGGGAGTGGAATCCAATATTGAAAAATTTAAAAGAGAGAAACTTCCAGCCAAGAATAAATTATCCAGCAAAATTATCTTTCAGATATGAAGGTGGAATAAAGACCTTCTCAGACACACAGAAGCTGAGGGAATTTGCCAGCACAAGGCCAGCACTCCAAGAAATACTGAAGGAGGCTCTTTGGCCTGAAACAAAACATCAGGAAAAATGGAACAAAGTTGGGGCAACAAGAAAGAAACAAAAACAAACAAACAAACAAACAAACAAACAAAAACAAAGAAAGAAATAAGTGATGGCCACAGGAAATCCTCACATATCGATCATCACTCTAAATGTTAATGGACTGAACTCACCAATAAAAAGACACAGAGTAGCAGACTGGATTAAAAAACAGAACGCATCCATATGCTGTCTCCCAGAAACACACCTCAGCTGTAAGGACAAACACAGACTCAGAGTAAAAGGATGGGATACAATACTCCAAGCAAATGGTAACCAGAGAAAAGCAGGAGTTGCCATACTGATATCTAATGAAATAAACTTCAAGTTAAAAAAGATAGTAAAAGACAAAGATGGTCATTACATAATGATAGAAGGCACAATGCAACAACAAGAAGAGTTGACACTAATCAACATATATGCTCCCAACCAGGATGCACCAAAATATACAACAAAACTACTAACAGACTTGAAAGGAGAAAGTGATGAATACACAATCATAGTGGGGGACTTAAACACCCCGCTAACAGCCATGGACAGATCATCCAAACAGAAAATAAATAAGGAAATAACTGCTCTAAATGACACATTACAGCAATTGGACATAATTGACATTTACAGGACACTTCATCCAGCAAAAAGAGATTATACCTTCTTGTCTAGTGCGAATGGAACATTCTCAAGAATAGACCACATGCTAGGACTCAAAAGTAGCCTCAGCAAATTCAAGAAGATCGAAATCATACCAAGTGTATTCTCAGATCACAAAGCTTTGAAATTGGAGATCAACTATAAAAGGAAAGCAGAAAAACCACATATACATGGAGATTAAACAACAGCTTATTAAAAAAGGACTGGATAAAAGAACAAATAAAAGATGAGATTAAAAAATATATAGAAACTAATGACAATGAAAATACAACATAACAGAATTATTGGGACACAGCAAAAGTGGTAATAAGAGGGAAATTTATATCATTACAGGCCTGTCTTAAGAAACAAGAAAAATCACAAGTAAACATCTTAGCATCCCATCTTAAAGAACTAGAAAAAGAAGAGCAGACAAAACCCAAAGTCAGCAGAAGGAAAGAAATAATAAAAATTAAAGCAGAGCTAAACCAATTAGAGAACAGAAGGACAATAGAAAAAATTAATATAACGAAGAGCTGATTCTTTGAGAAAGTCAACAAAATTGACAAACCCCTGGCGAGACTAATCAAAGGACGAAAGGAAAGGACACAAATATCCAAAATTAGAAATGAAAGGGGAGAATTACCACTGATACCACAGACATACAAAGGATTATAAGAAAATATTATGAAGGACTTTATGCCACGAAATTTAACAACCTAGAAGAAATGGACAAGTTTCTGGAAACTTATAGCCTACCAAGACTGAACCAAGAAGAACTGGATAATCTAAATAGACCAATCAATAGCAACGAGATTCAAATGACTATCCATAATTTCCCTACAGGCAAAAGCCCTGGACCAGATGGTTTCACCAATGAGTTCTACCAAGCATTCAAAGAAGAATTAACACCTATCCTCCTCAGACTCTTCCAAAAAATTGAAGAGGAAGCAATACTTCCTAACTCATTCTATGAGGCCAACATTACCCTAAAACCAAAGCCTGGCAAAGACAACACAAAAAAGAAAACTATAGACCAATATCTCTGATGAACACAGATGCAAAAATCCTGAACAAAATATTAGCAAACAGAATACAACAATGCATCAAAAAGATCATACATCATGATCAAGTGGGATTCATCCTGGGAGCACAAGGATGGTTCAACATACAAAAATCAATCAATGTGATATACCACATAAACAAAATCAAAGATAAAGACCATATGGTCATTTCAATTGATGCAGAAAAGGCTTTCGACAAGGTACAACATCCATTTATGATCAAAACCCTAAATAAAATAGGTATAGAAGGAAAGTATCTCAACATAATAAAGGCCATATATGACAGACCCTCGGCTAACATCATACTGAATGGGGAAAAGCTGAAACCTATTCCCCTAAAATCAGGAACAAGACAGGGATGCCCCCTGTCACCACTGCTATTTAATATAGTACTGGAAGTTCTTGCCACAGCAATCAGGCAAGAGAAAGGAATCAAAGGTATCCAAATTGGGAAAGAAGAGATCAAATTGTCACTATTTGCGGATGACATGATCCTTTATATAAAAAATTCCAAAGATTCCACCAGGAAACTATTATAAACAATTAACGAATATAGTAAAGTTGCAGGATACAAAATCAATGTACAAAAATCAACAGCATTCCTTTATACAAACAATGAATCCTCCGAAAAAGAAATGAGGGAGTCAATTCCTTTTGCTATCACAACAAAAAGAATGAAATACCTGGGAATAAACTTAACAAAGAATGTGAAAGACTTATACACAGAAAACTATAAGACACTTTTGAAAGAAATTGGAACAGACTTTAAGAGGTGGAAAAATATCCCCTGTTCGTGGATAGGAAGACTTAACATTGTTAAAATGGCCATTCTGCCCAAAGCAATCTACAGATTTAATGCAATACCCATCAAAATCCCACAATCATACTTTTGTGAAATAGATAAAAGAATTATTAGATTTATATGGAACCATAAAAGACCTCGAATTGCCAAAGCAATACTGCATAAAAAGAATAAGGCTGGTGGCATTACACTTCCTGACTTCTATTTATATTACAAAGCATCAATAGTCAAAATAGTCAATAGCTTGGTATTGGCAGAAGAACAGAAATATAGATGAATGGAATAGAACTGAAAACCCAGAAATAAACCCACAAATTTATGGACAAATAATTTTTGATAAAGGAGCAAAAAACATACAATGGGGGAAAGACAGCCTCTTTAGTAGGGGATGCTGGGAAAACTGGAAGAACATATGCAAAAGAATGAACCTGAGCTGTGAACTCTCTCCATATACAAAAATTAACTCAAAATGGATTAAAGACCTTCATATAAGACCTGCAACAATAAACTGTATAGGAGAAGACATTGGTACTAAACTTATGGAGCTAGGACTCAAGGAAGACTTCATGAACCTGTCCTCAAAGGCAAGGGAAGTAAAAGCAAAAATAAATGAATGGGACTATATCAAACTAAAAAGCTTCTGCACAGCAAAAGAAACCATCAACAAGGCAAAGAGGCAGCCAACTGAATGGGAGAAAATATTTGCAAATAATGCATCAGATAAGGGTCTAATATCTAAAATATATAAAGAACTAATAAGACTTAACAACAAAAAAACAAACAACCCAATTGAAAAGTGGGCAGAAGAACT